>BMAC01000094.1:799604-837179 GCA_014905375.1 Phtheirospermum japonicum
CCTCATTGCGTATTTGAGCTAAGAAAAGCAGTAAAAAGGTGTAGGGAAAAGAGAACGCCCCTATGTCCGAGCTTGTGTCGTCGTGGTTGTGCAAAAGTCGTCGCCGGGAGCCGAGGTAAGCAACAAGCTATCTACAAGGTAAGGCAAGGTGGAAAATTTGCACAAAAACAACTATTTACAAAAACGAAAATATTTTTGAGTTTTTGAATTTTCTAATTTGTTTGGATTTTATTTTTCAAATTTGTTTTATGTTTTGCGAATATATTCAAAGAAAAAGAAATTAAACTATATACAAAAATGAAAGCAATTAAAAGGATTTTTTTTAATTATTAATTTTTTTATTTTTGTTTTTATTTATGTTTTTTTTATTTTTAAAAGAGTCGAGACGAGAAATAGAAGAACATAATCGAAAGATAAAATAAAATAACACACAAAAACAAAAACAAATAAAAATAAACAATGGATAAGTTAGGTGATTTAACGACGTCTCCTAGGTCGAGCACGGAGGGTCGCAGCCTCGTCTTCCTCCTCCTCCTCGTCATTTTCGCCCTCGCCGCCGTCATCGTCGTCAACGTGACGCATCCGACTCTCGACCAAAAGGAGTCAGGTATGGAGGCCGTGGAAAGCTCGGTCGTTTCTTGCCTGCCCCTCGTCGATCCGGTCGAAACGGGCATTGAGCTGGTCGAAACGCGAAAACACAGCCTGTTGGAAATCGCTCCAACCCATCTCGGGACCCGAGCCGGTGCTCGGACCTCCGTACTGCGGGGCTGCCGCTTGGCCCGTGCTCGCTCCGAATTGTGCGCCCGAACTGGTGTTCGGAACGTCGTCGGCTTCGCCTTGCTCATTGCCTCAGTGGCATTGGCGTCTAGGGTTTTGGTTTGCCGGGTTCGTCGGGGCTCTCGGTGTTTTGAACGCCAACTCCATAAGATCGACGCTCGTCATGTTGTCCGCCTCGGCCTCAAACCCGAAGTAGCGGGCAAGAACGGTGATCATCGGCCCCATGCCGACTCGGGCGACGCTTGCTCCTCTCATCTTCCGAATCCCTCGAATTTGTCCTCCGATCAACGGGAAAAATGGGACCGGATGTCCATTGACCAGGCACCAAAGCACGTAAATCTCGTGATGAGTGAGGTTGGTGCTTTCATGTTTGCCCATCAGGACGTGGGCAAAGAATTTGTAAGCCCCAAGCAGTGCCAAATCGACGATCGCCGACGACGAGTATCGATCCCGGGTACCACTTCCGGCCGTGATACTCCCCCAAAACTCATCCGCATGAAAACCAGGCAACTGCGTGTACGAGTACTGTTGGCAGTCAAGCCCGAGCACCCCTTGAAGCACCCCTTGATCGATCCGGTGCTCAATTCCCCCAAAACGGACATTAAAATCCCCGTCATCGGTCTCCTTGTATGAGGTGAAAAACTCGAGCACTATCTCCCGATAAGCCGGTGCCCGGAAAGACGCGAACATTCGACCGTTCATCGCGTCGATGTAATGGAGTAGTCGGGTGCCGAACCCGTCAACGTCCCCGTTCGCTACCCATTCGTCCAAGCGCTCGATATTCATAAAGCATGGGGTAGCAAAATGCCATTGGGACAGATTTTGAAAAAGTTCCCCCTCGTATGTGGAGTAGACCGGGAAGGGGGCACCGTAATCCCCGGCGATATCGGGGTATTGGGGAAGGTTGAAAATTTCGTCATCGGAGTGGCCATCCATGGCAAAAGAGGGAAAAGTATGAACGAAATTGGAGGGATTTTGTATTGGAGGGTTCTAAAAATTGAAACGAACGAAAAATGACGGAAAAACGAGCAAAATTCAAACCAAATGTTCTTTGGGGCAATTTGTCGAACAGTTGGTGGGCAAGTTTTTTAAAGAGGAAAATAAACGAGAATGGCTCACAATTCCTACCCAAACACACAACCAACAATCATAAGGTTCCCAAATAGATCGTTTAAGCGAAGTACCTCGATTAATTTGGTCAAAAGTGAAACGAAAAATCAGATTATTCCCAGGGAGGATTTGAATGGAGAAAGGAAGGAACAAAATGAGAATTCCCGCGTAATTGCCTCTGGCGATCGACTGAAATAGTTTCTCTTTCTTTTCTCTCTCTTTTTTTATTTTTATTTTTCTGCGTTTCTCTTTTATATATATATATATATGTGCTGCTGATCGACTGGAATGGTTTGGGGGGGCTGATCGACTGCTTTATATAGAAACGCAGGATTCTAGGCAGTCCGGGCAGTCGATCGACTGCCCTCCTCGGTCGATCGACTGCTCTTGTCAAAAGCTTAAAAAGTTCTGGAATCCAGTCAATTTCTCCGCCTCAGTCGATCGTGCGCCAGTCGATCGACTGGCTGTCGATCAGCAAATGACCAGTCGATCGACTGCTCTTGCAAAAAGCTTGAAAATTTCTGGAATCCAGTCGATTTAAACCCGTCTATCGATTGGGCAATTGATCGACTGGCATTCCAGTCGATCGACTAGATATGCTGTCGATCGACTGCATTCCAGCAGTCTAACTCCAATTTCCATCCTCTTTTCTCCCAAGACTCCAGAATTGATCCTACACAAACCCAAAAACTCCATTAACACTACTTAAAGATAGAATATACACTAAATTACAAGAAAAACAAGAAAATAATTAGAAAGTCGTGGGCTGCCTCCCACGGAGCGCGTTTGGTTAACGTCGTTCGCTCGACGACCCTAGTTCGATGATCAAGACCCCGTCGGGGGAAAATCACTCAGGTCCTCCTCCTTTACGACTACTGGCTCGAGAGCGTTTGTTTGCAACACGCTATGCTGGTAAGGTTTGACTCGAGCGCCATTCACTTGAAATCGTTCGTCCGTCTTTGGGTTGATTAACTCCACGGCTCCAAAGGGGGATATTTTCTCAATTTTGAACGGCCCGCTCCATTTGGACATAAGATTCCCAGGAAACATGGCCAGACGAGTGTTATAAAGGAGTACTTGCATTCTCTCCTCCAACTCTTTCGGTACGAGCTTCTTATCGTGGAGCAGCTTCGTTTTCTCCTTGTAAAACAGGCATTATCAAACGCCTCGTTCTGTAATTCTTCGAGCTCCTCCAGTTGGAGTTTTCTCCCCTCTCCGGCCTGCTTCAAATCAAAGTTACACGCTCGGATTGCCCACCACGCTCTATGCTCCATTTCCACCGGTAGATGGCACGACTTTCCATACACCAGACGATAAGGACTCATTCCAATAACCGTCTTATAGGCTATACGGACGGCCCACAAGGCATCGTTGAGCTTCGTTGACCAGTCCTTCCGGTTCGGTTGCACAGTTTTCTCGAGAATGTTTTTGATTTGACGATTACTCGTGTCGACTTGCCCGGCTATTTGCGGATGGTAAGGAGTAGAAACCTTGTGCACGACTCCATAGTTCTTCAACACTCGTTCAAGTAGTTTGTTGTTAAAATGCTTGCCACCATCACTGATTAGCACCCTCGGAACTTCGAATCGGCTGAATATGTTGCTCCGAACAAACTTTACTACTGTCTCGCCATCATTTCTCCTTGCCGGGATTGCTTCTATCCATTTAGAGACGTAATCCACCGCGACCAATATGTATTCGTACTCATGAGACTTCGGGAAGGGACCCATGAAATCGATCCCCCAGATATCAAAGATCTCGACAACTAAGTTATACGTCATCGGCATCTCATTCCGCTTTTCAATACTACCCATTCGTTGGCATCGATCGCACCTTTAACAATGCTCGTGAGCATCCTTGAAAAGAGTAGGCCAATAGAAACCCGACTGGAGAACTTTATAAGCGGTCTTTTGGCCACCGAAGTGCCCTCCGACTAGATGATCATGGAAATGAGTCAATATCTCCTCCTTTTCCTCTTCCAGAATGCACCTTCTCAAAACACCATCCTTCCCGATTTTGAACATAAGAGGGTCATCCCAATAATAACCTCAACACGTGTCAAGAAACCTCCTCCTCTCGTGATGAGACAGGTCTGGACGGAGCACCCCGCTAGCAAGGTAGTTAGCAATATCGGCGTACCATGGTGTGACGGGCACACCAAAGAGGTTCTCGTGAGCTTGGTTTTCTCCGATAAATGGGGACTCTTTCTCTCTATTCCCGACCTCCAAACGAGAGAGGTGGTCGGCGATTACGTTCTCGCACCCTTTTCTATCCCTGATCTCCACATCGAACTCTTGAAGTAGAAGGATCCACCGGATTAGTCTCGGCTTCACTTGAGGCTTGTTGAAAAGATGTCGTAGTGCCACATGATCGCTATGTATAATCACCCTCGACCCAACGATATATGATCGGAACTTCTCGAGCAAGTAAACCACGGCAAGTAGCTCCTTTTCGATAGTTGTGTATTTCCTTTGAGCGTTATTGAGCATAAGACTTGCGTAGTAGACGACCCGAAGGAGTTTGTCGACTCGTTCCCCTAGGACGGCCCCCACTGCTTCGTTCGACGCATCACACATTATTTCAAACGGGAGGGACCAATCCAGGGCTATCACCACGAGAGTAGAAGTCAAGCTTTTCTTCAATGAATCGAACGCCGTTAGACAAGCATCATCAAACACAAACGGGACGTCGGTGCTAAGCAAATGGCACAAGGGGCGGCTAAGCTTCGAGAAGTCCTTAATGAACCTCCTATAGAACCCTGCATGACCGAGGAAGCTCCGCACTCCCTTCATGTTGATCGGTGGGGGAAGTTTCTCAATCACGTCGATCTTCGCCTTCTCGACCTCGATTACTTTAGACGACGCCACATGCCCCAAAACTATTCCACTTTTCACCATGAAGTGGCTTTTCTCCCAACTCAAAGTAAGGTGGTTCTCCACATATCTCTCCAAAACACTTGACAAATGATCAAGACACTCGTCGAAAGTAGAGCCGTTATAGAAAAATCGTCCATGAAAACCTCCATGTACTTGTCGAGCATGTCGGAAAAGATCAAGAGCATACACCGTTGGAAGGTAGCGGGTGCATTGCACAAGCCGAAGGGCATGCGCCGGAAAGCGTATGTGCCGAAAGGGCACGTGAACGTCGTCTTGGATTGATCCTCCGGCGAGATAGCGATTTGGTAGTATCCTGATAATCCATTGAGAAAATAATACGAATGATTCCCCGCGAGCTTGTCCAACATCTGGTCAATGAACGAAAGTGGAAAGTGGTCCTTCTTGGTGGCGGCATTTAGTTTTCGGAAGTCTATAAACATTCGCCAACCGGTGGTCGCACGGGTTGCACACGCTCGCCCCGCTCGTTCTCAATCACGGTTATTCCGCTCTTTTTTGGCACCATGTGGACTGGGCTCACCCATTCACTATCCCCGATCGGGAATATCAAACCTTCGACTACAAATTTCAATATCTCACCCTTTACAATCTCCATCAAGTTCGGATTCAATCGTCGTTGGCACTCCCACGATGGTTTCACTCAGTCTTGAACATGATCCGATGCATACAAGTAGAGGGGCTTATCCCCTTGATGTCACCAAGGCTCCACCCTATCGCCTTCTTGTTATTTTTCAAAACTTCCACCAAACGTGCCTCGTCTCTCAGGGGAAGCTCGTCGTAGATGATCACGGGTTTTGTTTCTCCACTTTCCAAGTAAACGTACTTGAGATGGCTCGGGAGAGTCTTGAACTTTGGTTTTGGCATAAGGGTCGGTTCTACGCTTGATATCTCAAATATTTCTACCACTCCCTCCGATCGAAGCGCTAGCCACTCGTCGTTCTCAACATTCTCGTTCACAACCTCCCGAGCGACTTCCTCAACTAGTTCGTGTATCGGGTCGATCATAGCACAATCGACATGGAAGGAGGAAGGCGGAACGGCTCCCAAGTCGTGAATCGAGAAGTTCACTGTATCTCCCAAAACCAAGAAAGATAACTTCCCATTTTTGACATCGATCAAAGTGTTCGTCGTGGCCATGAAGGGCCGACCAAGTAAGATAGTGTGTTCTCGGCCTTCGTTGCTCACCTCCCCGACGTCCAGTATAACAAAATCCACAGGCACGATGAGGCTTCCCACTTGTACCAAAACATCCTCGACCACGCCCTTCGGGTATCGGACTGATCGGTCGGCCAGTTGCAAACACATTCTCATCTCCTTGAGGTCGCCTAACTCCAACTGTTTAAAAATAGAGTACGGCATCAAGTTTATTCCAGCGCCGAGGTCTAGCATCCCTCGTGTCTCCTTGCCATTTTCGAGGGTAATCTTGATACAAAAGCTTCCTGGATCACCCTCTTTATGTGGGAGAGAGTTTCTAAAATCAATGCTTGCCGCGTTCGAGTTGCATATCTTTTCATTCTCCTCGAATCGTCGTTTCTTGGATGTGAGCTCCTTGAAAAACTTCATGTAAGCGGGAATATTTTGGATTATGTCGAGCAAAGGGAGGTTAATGTTAACCTTTGATATCATCTTGTATAGCTCGAGGAATTGGTCGTCTTGCTTTGTCGGTCGGATACGGCTCGGATATGGAATCGTAGGTCGGTACGGTGCGGCGGACTTATGTAACCTCCCGTCAGCTTGGGACCCCTTCACCTCACCACTAGTGAGTGATGTGGGAGAGCTAGGAGCGGCTACGGGCTCGTTCGAATCTGGAAGAACACGATCTTCTTGAACACTTGTTGAAGGCCCGTCGTCGGGTAGGCGACCTTGTTGTCTATCACCTTGCCGCTTCGAAGAATGGTCACGACTTGAGCTTGGGCCGGTTGACTTGGTAGCTTGTCCTTGTCCCGTGCCCGTTTTAGTTCGTTGACATCCGTAGCTATTTGCCCCATTTGCGTCTCCAAACTCAAGAGTCATTTGCTTAGCTCGGTTAAGACAGATTCGATGTTCAATTGTCGTGGTGTCGGATTGTCTTGGGGAGCCGGGACCGGTGCTTGATGAGGCGAAAAAGGTGGTCGAGCGGCATATGGGACTTGGGGGCGCGTTTGTTGAGTGTGTTGTGCCATCGGGGGTCCGGGTGGGGTTTGAGTATTCGTTGGTTCCTTCCACCTAAAGTTAGGGTGGTTCCTCCAACCGGGATTATATTTTGGGGCGTAAGGATCGTTGTTGCTTGGAAAACCTCCCCGATTTGCTTGGTATCCCTGGATCGCGTATGCTTGCTCGTCGAACTCGTTCGTTTGCCCGTAGTTAATCGGGCACGCACTAGCTCCATGCCCCGGCATTCCGCACGTAGTGCACGTCTCTATCGAGCTCGGATGTTGCTTGGTGAGCGAGGCTATTTGATTTTCTAGCTCGGCGATCTTACGGGCCCACTCGGGCCCCTCTTTTGTCGAGACCTCTTTCATGTGCTCCTTTCATTCCAAAACACTCATGTGATGATCGTCGGCGGCCATGTTAACAAAGATGTCGTATAGTTCTCTCGTCGAGTGGCTGGCCAAGTTCCCGCCGGCGGCATTATTCACCATGCATTTTGATGCGAACGCCAATCCGTTATAGAAGAACTGACTCAAGAAGTCGCCGGTAAACCGATGGTGTGGGCATTTAGTAAGGTATCYTTTGAATCGCCCCCATGCCTCGTAGAAAGTTTCGTCGCTCGCTTGTCCGAACGAGGCAATCTTAGCTCGAAAGTCGACCATCTTCTCTTGAGAATAGTATTCCTCCATGAATCATTCGGTGACCATATCCCAATTGGTAAGGAAGTCGGATGGAAATGTCATGAGCCAATCAACGGCCTTGTCCTTCATCGTGTACGGGAAACATCTCATCTTGATTTGGTCGATGTGAATTCCTTGGCGCGGAAAGCTCGACACCGTATAGGAAAAGATTCATAGGAATTGCATAGCGTCTTCTTGCGGTAAGCCGTGGAACATGGGTAGTCGGTTTAGGTCTATCGGCCGCAAATCATATTCGAGAGCCTCGGGGATCAATCGAATACAAGAGGAGAAGTCGCCCATGTACGGCCTCGACACCTCCTTGATACTATTGGTAGGACCCCCGTCGGGTGTGGCGAAAGGGTGACCTCCGATATCACGAACGGCATACGGGTTTTCGTTGACGGCGGGCGCTCGTGGAAAATCTTGAGGTATCGGGTTTCGGAATTGAGGCACGGGCCGGCCGGATGCGGGAATCGTGGCTCGTGCCCGTGGGGGCGTAGTTTGGACCTTGATGAAACTGCCTCAGAACTTGGAACGGCGGTTGATATGCGTACGGCAGCCCTTTGATGATCAGACCTCGGTAGGGCGTCCCGTGAAATTGAGAATTCGAACTTTGGGGTCCTGGTTCGCAAAACCATTTCCCCCTTGGTCGAACATCGTCGCATAGACGGGTTGTGTGTCTTGAAGAGCCGCGGCTTGAGGTGCCGGCGTAGGGCCGGTCGATAATGGCGGGTGTGGAACCCCTTGGTTGTCGTGGGCAGGGGCAGGAGGCGTCGAGTTTTCAACCGGAGTGGCCATAGTTTGGTCTTCTATCACCGGTGATAATAAGGGAGGCAAGGGGACATCGGACGTGTCTTCGCCTAATTGCGGCTCGTGCGTCTCGTCGCAACCTCTCGGGGTTCGACAAGAATGGAATCAACTCCTGTCTGAGCGATCGCCGACCTTGCATACACAACAAAAACAAAAGATCACGCGTATCGAATGTAAAATAATTAACTAACTACTACTTACAATAACAATAAGAGTAATTAAGAATGCCATTGGCCTTAATCCATCCCCGACAACGGCGCCAAATTTTTGATCGACGAATTCTCGACGCTCTAATTTGAGAATCCGTCTCCGCAAGAGTACGGAGCCGGTTGTAGGGCGGCGAGTTCTTCCCGAGTCGTGTCTCTCGAGGATGGAAGTTGTCGGCTATCGGTTTCTTAATTGTTCTTATCGTCGGTTTATACGAAACTAATTTAAACTAAGAAAGCAGTAGTCATTGTTCGGTTTTGAGTTTTACGACTAAGATTTATATTGAAATACAAGATTTAAAAAATATTGAAAAGGAAAAGGAAATTAGAGCTTATTTAAAACGATTAATCTAAACTAGTTAACTAATAAAACTTATAATTTTAAATTAAGGAAAATGGAGGGAAAATTAAAGTCAAGCTTATTTGAAAAAGTCAATATTAATTTAACAAAAATTAAAGCTTTAAAAAGGGAAGATTATATAGAACTTATAAAAGCTTTGAGAAATTGATTTAAACAACTTAACAACTTAAAAGCATAAGTTCAAAAGCTAGAAAGCTATCAAATGAAAATAGAAGTTTGATGATCAAAATAACAACTAAATTACGATCCAAGCATCAACACAAGATTAGAAGAAATAACATGAAATTAAAACTATATAATAGAAAGATATTACCAAGAGTATGATCCACAAAAGCTTGAAATGGTAAGCTTGAAAGCTTCTTCACAAAAGAAATCTAACCAAAGCTTGAACAACTAATACTAAGATCTAACACTTAACTGAACTAAAGCTATTTAACTAACTAATTTCTAGGATTTTTAATTGATCAAAATGAAAAGGAAAATATGAAGTTGAGTTTTTGGGAGCAAGAGCTCTGAACCAGGCCTTGCTGCAAGTTGTTTTCTGATTGGAAAAGACGTTCCTACTTAATCAACCACAAAGGGGCAAAATCGTCCAAAAATAGCAAAAAATCTGCTTTTCAGTCGATCGACTGTGAAGCAGTCGATCGGCCATGTCGGCAGTCGATCGACTGCATGTCAAAAATGGCCAAAAGTCTCCCTGGAATCCAGTCGATATTGAGGGGCTCCAGTCGATCGATCGCAGTCGATCGGCCAAGTAGGCAGTCGATCGACTATAAGGTCAGTCGATCGACTGAACATCCAGTCGGTCGACTGGATTCCTGCGCCCGGCTCGATTTATCGTTCTTTTCACGTCCGCCGGTTGATCGAGCCTCGTCCGTTGCGCTTCCTTTCTTTGTCCGTCCATTCCTGAGTCGAGTGAAAATGATCCCAAATGAGCGCGGGCCCCGCTTGGACGTCCTACGGCCAAGAGAAAAACGAAATAGTGAAAAACTACGAAAACTAATAATAAAATGTACAAAAATACAAAAACCTAAAAATAACAAAAAATGGCCAACTCGAATCCTAAAACACCTAAAAGCAAGCGACACACACGCAACGTGATACAAAAACGATAGCAAAAATATGTACAAAAAGATGCAAATCACCAGCGTTCTAAAAGCGATATGCAAGGGGCAGAGAATTACATTTGATGACACAGTTTTTCTCTCTAAAATATACTTTAAAAAAAAACTCGATGAGTTTTCTTCTTGTACGTAATATTTTCAACAAGATTATAACAATCCTTTTGTGAGAATGACACATTTTCATGCCCACCAGCTTCAACCAAAAATAAGTTATAGCTTTTGTTAGTTCGTATCCCGGCTCGACCATTAAGATCGAGTCTTGTGGCCTCGTAATCTTATTCCTCTTGTAAAATCTGGATTTTCCTGGGCTTAAGTAGATGCATAGAACTAAGTTGGGCCTTACATACAGTTTTACTAACGGGTCATAAATTTAATACAGAAACTCCTGACCGAGCATGCAAGAACTACATATTTCATCTTCCCTTCTCTATCCTTCGATGATGATCTTTTCTTAAGATATTTATGAAGTCGGCGTGGGTGGAGTGTGTTGGCTCAGTTGAATTAAGTGTTGAATTAAGTGTTTCAGGGAAAATATGAAAGATATAATTAGAAAAAGGCAGTAATCACACCTGGAAATCTTGGGCAGCCAGAGGATTGTTCGGGTTTTTATCTGGATGAACCTGTCTCGCCTGCAACATCCCAACCCCAACATTGTTTAAAAGCAGAAATACAACATTTCAACAATATACAATAGTGAGCAAAATATTCAAAACTATCGAATCGATCAGAAAAAATAGAATAAAATAAAATAGTGTTAAATTGTGACAGTATGTTTCTATGCCAAACTAAGATCACCAATAACTCATCTAACGGAAAACCATTCTACTGCACCTTGAAATAGAAGATTAAAAAAATATATTTATTATCCATTTAATAGACACAATTTCAAAATTTCATAGAAAATCATATAGAAAAATCTCAAAATAAATTCTCCCAAATGAATTAATCATACCTTAAGCACTTGACATATGTATTTTTCTGAAAAAACATAATACCAAATTTGTCTTCTTGTTCATTCCAAAGTAAGAGTTTTGGTTCTTAAAATAATAATTTTACCAGAGAACTAGAAAAATTTGGCAAATATGGGTTGGTTTGATTCCTTGGGCCCAAAATGTAGTGAATTTCTGAACTTGCCCTAACACTAGGTCACATAGTATCGCCAAACTACCCTGTGCAGCAGACCTCTTTAATGTTCTTTCCCAATCTAGCTAAAACTTGCTGTTAGGACCATGATCGTCCTTCTCAATCCAAAGATATTCCAAAATTACTGCAAAATGCTGAAATAAACAAAGTTTCCAAAAGTGACGTATTATGAAATAAATGTGCAGAAAATTAGAACTATCAATCACTTCAAATAAATTACATGCATAAAAACACATTCCTTAAGTTTTCGTAACTCTCTGAATATAAGCGGCATGTATGAGTGATGAATTTCTGCGTGTCTATGTTACATTCCTTAAATTGGAGTCACTCGAATAGTTATTCATATTTGGTTGCACAATTCTTAGTTAAGGACACAATACATTTCTTAAGAAAATGAAAAATAAACGGTGATGGATTTGAGAAGGAAATTTATAGGATAAGTGATATAATAATTATTTTGGTGGTTTAGGTTTAACACAAAAATTATTTTCTTTCTAAATTACTATTGCCCCTCCATAAAGGCTTTAAAGTCATACCTAAGCCGGTGTCTGTTGCAGGCAGCGAAGAAAGCCACAAAACAATGAAGAATACTCCGAAGAGCCCTGAAAAGCTGATTTAAAAAACAAAAATAAAAAATTGATGGTAAGCTGAAAAAGAAAACAATATATATGCAACACCAGTTAGCAGTTTTGAGGATAATAAACCACCTGTGACAAAAGATCTTTCCAAAGCGAACGCCACATCGAGACCTCATACGAGCTCACTGTCGTGTTTACCCCTTTTGTGAATTTAAAGATGGCCTTTGCAGCTATCCATAAATCTCTAAACATGACATATGTGGATGTACCCAAGAAAGACACAAGGTTGTAAATTCCAAGGACCATCTTAAATGGAGCATAAATTAGTACCCAGAATATAGGGTATATGAAAGACGATACTGCATGAGACACATTATACTAAGATAAAAAATAAAAAATAAAAAACTTGAGATGTCCATAAGTGCAAGATATATATATAACTTAGAAAAATAAGGGGTAATAACAAAAAGGGCCTGAAGTTTAGCCTAATTACCAAAAACTCTAGTTATTTTTAAAAGTGACTTTCCCCTAAAAGTATTACTAACACCTTCTTAAAAAACCATCTTGAGACTTCAATTTGTAAAACAGAAATAAATTGCAGAGGATTTGTGATTTTCTGAAGATGACTTTTTTTTTTCTTTTCTTTTAACAGGTTAAACCTCAGGAGAAGGCATTGTCTGCTACGGATACTTCTACTAATTCAGCTTATACCAAGTTCATTTTGAGAATTGTATTTGACGCCATTTCATAATTTTATAATGCAAATTTGCTCAATAAGACGCTTAAAATTCCTCAACATTTCTATATAATTCTAAACTGAATAAAGCATCAAAAACTGAACAAGAAAAAATAAACTCAATTCAGCAAACATTTCGAAATTCAGAATATCAATTATCACAATCAGATGGCTATATTAATTTAATTCGCGAATCAATTATCACAACTTAATCACTATAACAAAATATAGCTAAATCAATTTAATTCACGATTCACAAACTAATTATGGGAACAAAATCACTACTTAAAAAAAAAACAATTACCAAATGCCCAATCCCAAAATTAGAATACCGAGAATTCAAGAAGACAAACCTAAGTCTAGAGGAAGATACCGAGTTCTTGCAGCTGCTATCAGAAAATGATTGATTTGGTGGTCCACGGTCGGCGGCAAATAGCAGGAGACACGACCGGTGCAGGAACAGAAGTAGGGTTTTCCCGGCGCGATTTGGAGAAAAATCCTTCACAAAATCTAGCTATGGTGTAGCTTGTAGCACCTGAATCTGAAGATCGATGAACGTTCGAAGGGCGGAGGCAGCTGGAAAATGGGAGGACGACGGCGATGTGTATAGAAAGGGGTAAGAGTTCGAGCTTTTTTCTTCTACTATTTCTCCGGTTGATGTTTTGGTTGAGAAATTTGGTGATAGCCTCTAGGATTTCGATTGAATCGGCAAAATAATTCTAAGATTTGGGGAGATTCAATAGATAAATATATGCAGGGTTTTCGATTAGGTGTGTTCTAAAATCAGGTGCGAATGAAAAAAAATACGGGAGAGGAGACGAGGTGAATTTCATTTTATTTATATTACCAACAGATACAATATTGTTGGTAAATTGGCCCTGTTACCAACAGATCTGTTGGTAAAATGGCCTCATTACCAACTGATTATTTTAACCGTTGTAATTTTAATAAAAATGAAAAAAAGATATTGTTGTAAGTACCAACAGATTAGTATCCGTCGGTATATTAAAAAGAACAAATGGAAAATTAATTACCAACGGATATATCTGTCACTATTTAGCAACATAATTTAATTCTGTTGGTAATTACCAACAGATTAGTAATCTGTCTCTAAAATAATTAAAGCGGTAATTAAATAAAATAAAAATATTATTCTATTGGCATTCTGTTGGTATTCTGTCGAAATTACCAACTGATGTCGTCCGTTGGTAAAATTCTGTTGGTATTTTCCAGTTTTCTTGTAGTGCACGACACGACAATATATAACTGACCATGACTGAACTCGGGATTGTTCAGATAAAGGCCGACGTTCGAGAGCGATTGACCCTGACTCTTATTTATCGTCATCGCATATGAAATCATGAGCGGAAATTGCCTTCTTTGAATCTTGAAAGGTATCCTAATGTCGGAAGGCGTTAGACTCATCCGGGGAAGCAACACTTTTTCGTCCGCCTTTGCACCGGTTAGAATTTTGCATTCAAGGACGTGCGTAAATTATTTTAATTCAACATTGGAGCGGAATTAAAAAATATACAATTAGTGACATCACTAAAGACTGAGCGTTGAATATGTGAAATTCTATCACCAGTCTTATGTCTTTTCGACTCGATAGTTACATTCTCATTTGGTATAGAGGAGCTTATAAGAATTGTTGGATAGACATTAGTTCCAATAAATAAAATGAGATAAACATCGGTTTTAGGCGTACATTAACATAACTACACATAAATTATTAATCCAATGTGTCAAGATATATACAATCGTGCGAGCAATTTAGCCTCAACTCCGTTAAATGAGCCGTATTTTCACTTGTGCTCGCGCTTGATAGCACTCTTGAGGTAACGCACAAAAATGTATTCTCAGAAACATTCACACTGCCTGTGACAATCATACAGTTACAGAACAAATTATAAATATTTAAATAAATAAAATCATAAATTTTGAATAGTAGAGATTTAACAAACAATTCATAAATACATAAGGAAATGAATAAAAACATGAAAAAATAAATAAACTAAATTAATAAACATGAATGAACTTTGATCTTACAATCTTAAATTTATACATTCCTGAATATACTATAGAAATTGATTTTTGACATAAAGAAAATAAAATAAAATAATAACCTAACTCTCTAGGTTATCTACATATATATAGAAAATAAAGTCAACAATTAAATAATTAAAAATATTTACATTGAGTTAATAATAAAAAAAATTTTCAATTAAATATCGAAATATATTAATAGATAATAGATAATCAAATCTACAAACAAAAATAAGTTAATCTACTTGCAATAGAATTCAAAATTAAATATCGAAATATATATATTAACGCATAATTAATTTAATTTTGACCAAGACAATCGTTAGAACATATTTAAAAATATCATAATATAATTTTAAGACTTCTATAAAAAAAATAAGAATAAAATTAATTTATAAATAAATATTATGGGATTTAAGTAATAATTCAATACATTTTAAATGATTAAATCCAAACCAAGAAATAATTTAATTCACATAAGCCCAATATTCTGATATTATAGTGCAATTAAACTAACATAACATTATAATAAGATATTATTCTAATATCCATTTTTAGTTCAAAATTAATAAAGTATATACATAAATACACATACACATATATCCTTTCTATATATGCATAAAAATGAATAAATTTATTATTCGAATACCTTATTTCAATTCCAATTTTTTTTTAAAAAAAATTATAAGAAATATCCAAAATTATTATTCTAATATCTTATGTCTATTCAGAATTAATAAGTTATATATATACTACACATACACATAAATTTCAAAATTAAAAATTGAAATATATATAATAACGCATAATTATTTTAATTTAAATTCGACCATTAATATTTATTTAAAAACATCATAATATAATTTCAAATTTCATATAAATTTAAAATAATTAAAATTAATTTAGAAGTGTTTTTTTTAGCTTGAATTTTTAATTAAGCACATTTATATAATCAAATCCAACCCAAAAGAATATTTAATTTGAGTCCAAATAAATTCCCAGAAGCCCAATAGTAGGAGTCCAATTAAAATTCGGTAAGCCCAATATCCAACTAGGATCCGAGCCCATAAACCAACCCACACAACATCGGACGGTCAGGATTTAACACAATTAATCAAACGGCCATGATCAGACCCGGGCAATTAACCCTAGGTATAAAAAGCCCTAACCCTAAGAAGTCGGCCCTCCTGTCTCATTTCTCCCATCATCTAACCTTAACCCTCCCTCGATCCTCTGCAGAAATGCTCTTCACTTCTCTTCGCCGCTCATCCCAGCTCTCCGCTTCTGTCCACCGGTCACACCAGACATAACCTCCCTAAAACCATTCAACCATCTTAACGCCTCCATAATTTTATTTTTATACCTCGTTGGTTTGAAATTGATCTCACTGATACACTTTGATTTTCATGAAAAAAAGGGAAACATACCACAAACCCTCAGATCGATGAACGTCGAAAACAATTGTGCCAAATTTAAAATTTGCAGCGATTCAGTTCAGGTACAGGTTCTTCAACCTATTTTAATATTAAAAATATAACTTATTAATTACTTTTCATCGATCCTCAACAACATCAGTATGTTCTTATTGAAATCTTGAAAATAATTTTCGATCTGGGTCAAAATCATTAGACCGTGTTAGATCTACTAAAAATGTATAGATCTGATTGTAAATAATTCTATCGTGTTGGATCTATTCAAAAAATGTATAAATCTATTTTAAACCCAGTCTACTATGTTAGATCTATTAAAAAATGCGTCGATCTGTTTCAAAGCCATACTATATTTTAGATCTATTAAAAAAGTATGTCGATCTGGTTCAAAATTAGTCTATTGTGTTAGATCCATTCAATTTTTTTTTTATTTTTTTTACCTTTATCTCTCTGTTTATTTTGAAACATAACGTTTTTGGTATTCTAATGTATCTCTCTGTTTCATTGGATGCTCATTTCATTCGAGGATCTATTTACCAAAGATGGATCACGGATCCAGTCGAAGATTTTAGGCTGAACAATGATGTTGAACGATTCTTAAATAAGTAAAAAATTTCAAACTTCAGATTTATGATTTCTTTTACATGCATAAAATAATTTTTAAAAGTCATATCTTTTTTAATTAAAAATTGCTACCGCCAATTATCATTTTTATTAAATTATCTATTTGTAAAATTAGAAAAATAATAAATAAATCTTCAGATTTCTGCATTACAATTATTTGAAGGGTTTCTTTTATTTTGAAATTGAACTGGTGTGAATTATTACACTGATTGCCAATAATTACATGTGACTTGCATATTTTATGTTTAATCAAATGTTATTATTTGGTATTTGAGTCTCCATGCTGTTTAATCCACATGGAAAGAATTGATTAGCTAAATCACTGAATGATTAACCTATGAAGCATACTGAAATGTAAAATTTTTTTAAAACAACATTAGTGATAAAGCTTTTTATGATTTGAAATTATTAATATTTCAGTCTGCTTTTAGTATGTCAATGTGTTCTTATTTTGCTATGTGTATGTTAACAATTTGTAATTGAATCTCTTCTTATATACTGTAATTGCATGCTCAATTTTGTATGATTGCTTATGTTTGGTGTTTTTTCTTCAATGATTGGCTGAGCAATACATTTTTGAGAAGTTTAAATCTTTAAACAAAGATGATTGCCTTTTGATTTATATGGAGTGTTTTCTAATACAGTATTATGCACGTTGTTTGATCTACATGGTAAGATTTTTCTATGTAACCACTGAAAGCCTAATCTGTAATTTTTTGATATATGGGTTGTTTTTATAAAACAATGTATTATACAAAACAATTTATGTTTAACACATATTGAACTTTTTTTTATTCTGTTTGAGTATGTCTACAGAGTTAACATTTTGCTCTTGAGTATGTTATGTTCAAAGTTGTAATCTCATTACTTTTTATTTACTTAAGTTAGTTTAGTTTAACATACTTCACTTTCACATGGAAAATGCTACTCAGGAAAGGGAGGAGGCAAGCACGAACATGCAACAGAGTACAAACAATAGAAAAAAGATAAGTGCGCAAATAAACTTTCTGCACATAATACATTTCATACTTTTACAACTTGGATTTTTTTTAAATGATATGTCAAAGTTTATCGGCTGTAAACCTGACATGACCTATCGTAGTATGATAGTGCCTCTGAATGGAGTCCAGGGTCTAAGTAGGTGTAACAATGACACGAATGAAGACATACCTTTTAAAAAACTAACATTTGAACAGAGCACTATATAATCTACTTTTTATATTTACAGTGCAATATTAATTTTAATATGTTCAATCTAAAACTTATTGCATTAATTATGTAGGCTAAGGAACATAGTACTCTGGATAACAAACAAAGCAGGAAAAAAGATAAGTACCACAATGTCATCCTTACATTATACAAATAGATTCTATACTTAATAAAATAAAATTAAATACTAACTGTGTATTGCTGCATCACAGGTTCAAGAAAACTGGCAAAGACACACAACTCAGGAGATACAACTCATAGGACTGCACTTAAACAGGTACAAAAAAATTTATGCACATGGTTCCATTAAGTTTCTCAAAAAGACTTAATAAAATATTAATAACAATTTAAATATGTTATTAATTTCTGTAATTTACTAACTACAGATTTAAAGGGTTGACAGGAAAACATGTATGACAGATTCTTAATGATATTAAGCATTAAGCATAAAAAAAATTACCTGCCATTGTATTGTCTGCTTGTGCCCTTTTTCCGTATGGTATCAATCTTCCTCCCCATAATGTTTACTACCAATGCGCTGCTCCAAATCTTGGTTATCCGTTATGTATTTATTTTTAGATGTATGTATGCGTGTTTGTTCTTTTAATAATAGTGTAAACCCTATTAAGTTGACGGCTACGCGGTAGTAAATTTATGTTGTTAGGGTTAGTTATAGATAATCTTATAGGCACGTGGAGAGATATTTAAAATAAATCTTTTTTAAATCGGTAAGATACGAATCTATATTTGTATAGTTTATAGTTAAAACATAACCATTATACTTATCTTCTAAATAGTATCTTCGGTGTTTAGGATTCTTAAAAATAGAAAATACTTTTGAAAAAACACATAACCAAATTCACATTTTAAATTATATCAAATAAATAAAAAACACATTTTTATCAAACACTAATAGAACAAAATTCAAATAACATACCTGCTTCTAAATTCGATAATTTCCGGCACCGAACCGAAAGTAACCAACTTTGTCACCTCAAATGAATTCAATAGAGTGACGAAATCTATAATTATAAAATTACAATTACTTCAATAGATTAATTAATGGTTTAATGAGATTCTTTCCTAAAATAGAAATTAAAAGAACGATTTTTTAATTAAAAGAATAATAATTCGTATAAAAAAACTGCAATTAGAAAATTTCTTAGATTATATAGAATCTGAAATCTATTAAAAAAACAGGAATTAAAAACATAAAATAAACAGAATTAAAAAATTGAAGTATAACACATGTTGAAATTAAAAAAGAGTTCAGAATAATAATTCGTAAAAAAAAAAACCGCAATTAAAAAATTACTAAGATTATTCAGAATTTGAAATCTATTAATATAAAACAGTTTTTTAAAAATATAAAATGAAAAGAATTTAAAAATCGAAGTGTAACACATGCTGAAATTGAAAAATAGTTCAGAATAATAATTCGAAAAAAAAACTGCATTTAGAAAATTTCTTAGAAAATACAGAATCTGAAATCTATTAAAAAAATAGTTTTTAAAATAATAAGATAAACAAAATTTAAAAATAGAAGAAGATAACATGATGAAATTAAAAAATTGATCAAAAATACAATTCAAATAAAAAAACTGCAACTAGAAACATAATTATATTAATACCTCTATAGACCTGTACACGACACATTTGCAAGATCATCACGGGAGGTTCCGCGGATAGTCCACTTTTGAAAGCCAAAACTTGGTCAACATATTTGCCCCAAAGTGTACAACTTAAGCAACGACCAATATAATACCAAAAAACAGCACAAAATAATTATTGACTCCTAAATAAATACAAAACAATCTAAACAATCAACTTATTAAATAATTGATAATTGGTTAGGCAATCTTATAACTAAAAATTACCTCAAGTCTTCGAGAATAATCTCGATCAATCTTGCTCGACGTCCTCCCATCAACTCTTTCTCTTGAGGGTTACGGATTTTCGCCACCTTTCCAATAACATGTACAACAACAAATTCAACTAAATTAGTTAAAAGATGATCGATTTGAATGTTTTTGTTACTATTAAAAAATATTAAGAAACTTACCAAAGAGCATTGTCTCGTCAATTTTATTGACGTTGATAAGTGTTGAAAAGGATCGAAAATCAAAGACGTAATTGGGGAAAGAATCCTCTTTCACGTCAAGCAAGATTGCTTTCGCATGGAAAACAATTTTGAATTTGGCCACGGTAGTGCTGAACTTGCCAGTATTGTTATCCACATAATAGTTTCTAATCGCATAAACGCGACTTTCCACTATACGATTTTCGAACAACTTGACACTGATCTTTTTTATCACCCCGGTGATGCGTCCTCCCTATTTTTAAGTTGTTAGATACAATATATTTTAATTCTACACCTTAATTGACTAATAATGAGTAGATATTTTGGTCCTATATAAATCTCTATGAAAAATTGACAAATAATTACCTCCGAATCATGGAATACAATTTCAATAGAAGATTTTTGGTTCTTGTCGTCGAATTCGGATCTCGCAAACAACCGAACAACTTTAAGCTTAAGAGCCTTCTTGTTAGTACGGTCGATGTCCTTCGTCAGTCCGAATAGCGGAGGCATTGTTCCAAAAACCCTAGCTGCCCAAGTTTTGAAAATAGAGAGAAAACACAGGCACATTCGGAAGAGTATGAAATTGATATTTTGCAAATAGTTAAAACACTATATTTATAGAGTTACTTGCGTGACAATTCGTGAAACCCTAAATATTGTGTAGTTGGAATACCGCGTAACCAAGAAAAGATCAGATTTAATATTCCTTAATTATAGACAGTGCATCTTTTTTTTTTTGTTAATATTTTCGTAGATATATATAAGCTGGAAAATAGAATGCAATCGGTTATTTATTCAAGAAAACAAATATTATCTTTAGTTGCCTAATCAACTTAAGATTTTTAAAATCTCACGTTTTTTTTGGCAACTAAAGAGCCCTTTTATTGAATGATCTGTATAGGACCTGCATTAATAAATACATTTTCAATAATAAATTTAATTTAATGTATTTTCCTTCTTTATTTCTTATTAGAAGTTTTTACGGTGATTTCGGAATTAAATACTATTTGCTTAATTTCCAACAAATTAAATGTGTTTTATTAAGCTAAAAAACCATATTCAATATGATATTTTAAAAAAATGTGATATAATGTTTGGTTGCCTAATGTACCGCGATTTTTATTTCGAATTTGTCAATATCGATTTTATTTTGTTGTCTAATTCTATTTTTTTTAACGTTAGTTATTGGCTTATTTTATTTATAAATAATCGGCCTTATATAATACTAATTCTTATTTAATGTATTTACCTTTTTTAGGATTCTAATTCTGCAAGAGAATCGGATTGAATCAACTACCTATTTTTCAAAGATCATGCGCGTGAATGATTCATGATTAATGCCAAATTCGGTATTTTTGAGCCTGTATTTTAATTTATTTCCTTGCTTTGTTTTTATATTCTTCTTTATTTGGGACCTGTAACTAATTTATTATTTCATTGCTTTTTTTTTAATTCTTCTTTATTTGGGGCCGGTAACTAATTTATTTAATTTATTTTCTTGTTTTGTTTTTTTTATTCTTCTTTATTTGGGGCCTGTAACTAATTCCTTACCTTGTCTTTCTTTTTTATTCTTCTTTATTTGGTGCCTGTAATTAATTTTATTTTTATGTTTCTTTTGTCATGTTTGCTTTTATATGTTATTTTAATTGAAAATCAGATATATATGGCTACCAATGTGAAATATGTTATAATATGTATAGAATGAAAAATGAATAATCTCACCGAGTTGAACTTTTTTTTACATGGTTAAAAAATATGTAGACCCAGAGATTTCATTCAAATATGAGTTAATTCATCAAACAATTTTTGTAACAAATTGGAAATATTAATATACGGTAACTCAAATATACATAATTCTTACGGATATGAATTAAAGTCATTAGACAATTTGGTAACAAATAGAAAAATAGAAATTCTGTTTTCTAATTTATTGGCATAAAATTCAAAAATCGGTGGCTATTGATACACATAAATCACATGCATATAGTTTTAATTTGTGTTGAGAAATCAACAATTGTGGCTGTGATATTTAAATTAAAAAAAAATTGAAAAATCAACAAAAGTTGCTTTTGCACCAAAAAAAGTTTCTTTTTGGGGAAAGAAAAAAGTTTTGGCGGGAGACAAAACAATTGCTTCATATAGCCAGTACTGTTATTATATATATATATATATATATATATATATATTATATTATTAATATATATAGTAATATAATTTAGTTATTTTTCCATGTAAGAATGTTAATTATAAATTAGAGCTTCATATTTATAGAAAGTGAATATTCATAGTTCAAGAAACAAATATCATGGAAATTAATGATTATATCTTCAATTATTTGATAGTAATGCTCCTTTTGGTCAATAAAGGTAAAACATATAGCTTATGCAACTAAAATAAACTTAAAAGGATTATTTTTTATAATCTAGGTTTTTTTTAATAAATTTATTATCAAACCAATTTCTCATGTTCAGTTGAGAAAATAGGCATACAAGAGATATTTATAAATCTATTTTGATGTGAAATTACTCTGCTTTTATTCAAGATATGAAGTGTAGGAAATTAATTTTGTGCGAGAATGTTTGAATAGTAATCTATACTTCATTTATTTAACTTCTTATATTCATTTTTTCAAGTCTTTATGTAAATCTTGATATTCTTTTTTTTCAAGTTAGTTTTTTCTTTTTTGATAACTATAGATGAGTTTCTTATATATGCCCACGCAATCGCGGGTTTTGCAAGCTGAGTTGTCACCATGTGGTGGTTTGTGTTAAAATACTACCTTTCTAATATAATTTATTTTATAAATTGTTGAAACAGTTCAAGAGTACGTGATGTCTATTCTTCCAGGGGATGAAAGAGTATATCTTAGTTCTGACATCATTTGCAAGACATATGTGAATGGAGAAGCACAACATCAAGTGTACTCAGTCGACTTTATAAACATAATTAAGTGCTCACAAATTACTAATCATATTTTGAAATTGAAGATTGAAGTTTCAGTTATGTTGATTCGAAACATGGTTCAAGCTTCGGGATTATGCAATGGTACAAGGTTGGTCGTTACCCAACTTGGAGAACGCATTATTGAGGCAAAGATTCTTTCAGGAACTAATATTGGAATGAAGGTCTATATTTCACGTATGACATTGAGTCCATCGAATAGCAGGGTCCCGTTTAAATTTTAGAGGAGAGGATTTCCACTTATTGTCTGTTTTGCAATGACTATAAACAAGAGTCAAGGTCAAACTCTATTCAATGTTGGTTTGTACTTACAATGACCTGTTTTTAACCATGGCCAACTCTATGTTGCCATCTCTCGGTGAAGAGTCGTAAAGGATTAAAAATCTTATGCTGCGACGATGATGGTAACATTGTTAATAAAACATCAAATGTTGTGTACAAAGAAATTTTTCAAAACCTCAAGTGAAAATTTTCTTTATTGCATGAACAATTAAATTTTCAATATTTAACATTTATTTTTTCAAGTTTATTATATATTTATTTCGTTCTGTCCGCGTAATACGCGGGTGTCGACACTAGTATATATATATATATGATTAGGTTCAAATGAGAACTATGTCCCTATATGTGAACCAAGGGTCAATTATGGGCCTTAGATCTAATTAAATGGATGAATCAGATTTTTTTGTATATTTCCTTATTTAATTAAAAGCATTAGGATGGTATAATAAAAGCACTACTGGTGTATATAACTGAAATATTAATAAAGCACTGTGATTGTATAATAAAAGCACTGCTGGTATATAATAAAAGCACTAGTTCGCAAGTTCGCATATAAGGACATGGTTTTTATTTGAACCCACCCCTATATATATATATATATATATATATATATATATAATATTATAGTATATTTATAGTATTAGTTATATCTGTAGGATAATAAAAGTAGTAAGATTTATTAAAAATACTAAAAGAATAATATTAAAAATGATACACAAAAATTGTAACATTATTTGTTCTATTTGTATGAAGATTATTTTTCACAATTAAATTTTTTTACACACAACCAAAATATTATTTGTTCTATTTACAGTAAGATTTATTTTCACAACAAAGACTTTTCAAATATTTTTTTTACCCGAGAGTTACGAAATTAATTGTAATGTATGATAGGAAACCCGTGACAAATCGAGTTTGTAAAAATATAAAATATGCAACACCCATGGCGTGTCACATGTGAATATATGAAATAAAGAATTAAAACTTATAAGGCACTGATAATTCTATTAAAAAAATGTCGTACTCTAACTTGTAGTATATATAATATTATATTTTTCGTTTCCTTTTTTAATTTTGCTTCTGCGTAAGACGCTAATTTGAATAACGTAAGACGTTAGTTTCACACCCTTGTATCACACGAGATTATCAAAAGAAAATATAAAAAGTATTTATGATAATTATAGAGTTTAAATTTAAAATAAAAATTTCAAATAATGTATTCTCAACCCGTCCCTTGTATATGTCTAATCTATTTATTTATTTATTAAATATTGTTATTGTTAAATAATTTTAATTTTTAATATTTAGAGTAAATTTCTTAATAATTTTATTTGCATATTTGGAAAATGTTAAGATTGTAATTTTTCTGGAATTGTTGTTAATAATTTCTGCAATTATTTGAGAGATGGGGAGGAGAAAACTTTGGGAAGAAGACATATTAGAAATTGTAAATTCTTGCTTAATTATTTTCTACTTTGTCCCAGTACATAAATACCCTCTTTTTTTTTGTTTTGTTTGTTCACCGCGGCACGAAATCATAAAGAAGYTGGAATAACTCAGAAAGAGAGTGGCGCCTAGCCGTTGAGCAAAAGCATCCAAGCTTGACCCACCCATTACGGAAACTACTAACGAACTCAACAAATAAAAACATGACACGTTTTCAACTAAATTAAAAGAGAATTAAAGCCATAAGGCACCATCTCTCGCCACGTGTCCCTCTATCATCAATTCGGTACCCGATCCTTTGCCTTTGGGTTGCACCGAACCGCTGTCCCTGCTTTTGGGTTCCCCCCGAACCGTGTCCAACAATTATCATTACTTTTCCAATCGATTCGATCTCAAAGTCTCCCAACCCTAATTTCTCCCATTTTTCCTCCGGCGACGACAAAACCCCTGAATTCATGACAATACGTTTGAGATCCTTGTCTCAAAGGATCGAACTTTGGGAACCACTTGTGCAGGTACTTTTCATCTTCCCATATTGATTTCTTTATTTCACTGTTGCACCAATTAATCAGAAATTACTGCACTTCTTCTTTTTTCCTACGCACTAATCGCTGAACAATTGTTTCTTCAGGATTAACCAAGAAATCACCATCTTCGCTCGTGTCTGGGAGCTCTGAGCATGGAATTGGGAGTATGATAGGGCTAAGCTTCTTCTTCAGGAGTGAAACGTGGAATACCGGGTGGATTCTGTCTCCCTCTGGCAATTGCAACTGGTAAGCTACTTCCCCAATTCCTTATATGATCTTGAATGGCCCATAGAACTTTGCTGATAGTTTTAAGTGCTTTCTGAGTACAAAAGAGTTTTGCCTAAAGGGCTATAATTCTAAACACACCCAATTACCAATCTCAAAATGCCTCTCTTTCCTCCGTTTATCTGCAAAAAATTTCATTCGTTGTTGAGCTTGTTGTAGATTTTGTTTGAGGTCTTGAATTAGTTGCTTCCTTTCTTTAATAAAGTCTGATGTGTCTTGGTTATGTGAAATAATGTGTGTTTTCAAAAAGGTAGATGGGGGTTGGTAACCATAGAGGGCCTGAAATGGGGTAGTATTGAGGCTGGTATGGTAATTAGTATTGTACCAGTATTCTGCGAGTGATAACCATCTAATCCAAGTTCTAGGATTCTGCTGCACCATACACGTGAGATAGTTTTCCAAAAACTGATTCAATCTCTCAGTTTGTCCATCTGTTTGGGGATGGTAAGCTAAGGTGAAACCTAACTGAGTGCCTGACACCTTAAAAAACTTCTTACAAAAGGTACTGGTGAAAACCTTGTCCTTGTTAGTGACTATATGTAGGGGTTGCCCATGTAGTTTGTAGATGAAGTCTAAGAACATCTTAGCTACAGTTGTAGCTGTAAAGGGGTGTGCCAGTGCTATGAAATGGACATACTTAGTAAATATGTCCACCACCACTAGGATTACATCCTTGCTCATTGAATTAGGCAATCCTTCAACAAATTCCATAGAGATGTGAGTCCAAGCTTGATGGGGGATGGGTAGGGGTTATAACAGACCAGGATAGGCTCCACCTTCAGATTTTCTCTTAGCACACACATAACAGTGCTTAACCCAAGTCTCAACTTATTTATTTAATAGGGGCCAATAAAATATTCTACTAACTCTCTTGTAGGTGGCTAAAATCCCAGAGTGTCCCCCATATGCTGAATTATGCATCTCAATAAGAATTGTATTTCTGAGTTTGGAATTGTTCCCCACTCCTATTATTCCTTTATACCTGATGATCTCCCCCTGTAACTCATATTCTGGGTATGATTGGGGGTCCATTGATTTTGCTAACAAGATTGTGGCAAAGAAAGGATCCCCTTCATAACAGTCAGCCACTTGAAGTACCCAGGATGGTGTGACAAGTGATATAGCACAGTTAAATACCTCAGAGTGTTCCTTCCTAGATAGGGCATCAACAACCTTGTTCTCCACACATTTTTTATACTGTATCTCATAATTAAGCCCCAATAACTTAGTCATCCATCTTTGCTGCATTGGGTTCATGATCCTTTGATCCGATAAGTGTTTCAGAGACTGCTGGTCAGTCTTGATAATGAATTTGTATCCCTGTAGATAATGCCTCCATTTCTGAATGGCCATATGTACAACCATGAATTCCATTTCATATATGGACAACCCTTGATTCTTCATACATAAAGCCTTGCTCATGTAGGCTATAGGCCTATCCTCGTGCAATAGAACATCACCTAAACCACTGCCACTAGCATCTGTTTCAAGGATGAAAGGTTTTGAAAAGCCTGGGAGGGCCAAAACAGGAGCCGTCACCATAGCTTCCTTCAGGTTTCTGAAAGCAGCTTCAGCCTCTTCAGAACACATGAACCCTCCTTTCTTGAGTAAGTTTGCCAGTGGTTTACTCATCAACCCATAGCTTTGTATGAATCTCCTGTAGTACCTCGTGAGACCCAAGAATCCTCCGAGCTTCTTAATATTAGTGGGACTAGGCCAATTCACCATACTGGTGATCTTTCTAGGGTCAGTAGCCACCCCTCTCTAGGAATTATGTGGCCTAAATATTCAATTTGTCTCTGGCCAAATTGACACTTACTTCTTTTTGCAAACAACTAATGCTTCCTGAGAAAGAGTAAAACTGCCCTCACATCTTTATAGTGATCCTCACTGGTCTTACTGTATATAAGAATATCATCAAAGAAAAATAATATTGAATTCCTCAAAATAGACTGAAAAACTTGATTCATTAGTGATTTGTACTTTTTCGTACGCATTTTTGTTACCTTTTTGTGTTGTGTTTGCATGTGTTTTTCTTGCATTTATGGGTATAAGAGTCGTTTTGGCCTATTTTGTTAGTTTTAGGTTTTGTAGTATTTTCTTTGTTTTTAGTAGTTTTTCTTATATTTTCTTAGTTTTTTTTTTATTAGTTTTTATTTTGAAGGTCAACATTGGTCAAAGTGGGCCCATGATGAGATCGGAAGATGATTCAAACCCGAGACACTCATTTCCAATCCACGACATGTCTTTGGTGCGAGGATAGACCGGAAATGACGAAAAATGTGGCCATTTTCATTGTCACCTCATGCATTCGCTCGGTGGATGTCTCAGTTGTCGTAATGCAACCATAACTCCAAAACAACTTGTGACATTTGCCTCCACCTTATATCATTGGAAATCTGAGAGAAATTTATAAAACTCTTGTGTTTACAACATTCCCAAATTCTGAGTTTAAGAATGGTAAAAAGCAGCTTTAAGTGGAGAAGGTTCGCCGTGGCCTCGCTTGTGGTAGGTTTTGGTGCGGAGCCCATAACTCTCGGAGGAAAATTCCAAATGACACAAATCAAACGCCAAATGAAATCCAATAGAAAGGGATAGATTTCATATGAAGATATCGATGGCTGATTCCGTGTTTTTGTCAGTTAATCGACTAGATTTCCGTCGATCGACTGCTCGGCAGAAAGTTTGGGGCGTTTGAACATGTCAGTCGATCGACTGAAATGCTGAGGATGCGTGATTTTGGCGGAAAAAGGACCATTTTGCCCTTTATTGGCCTATAGATGCTTCCCACCCATTATCCACAAGAAAAACACCTCTCCTTGGTGGTTTTGGACCTAGTCCATCTCCTCCAAGCCTCTACCATTCCTTGCAAAAATAAACCATAGTTTTAATCCTTAGTTAATGTAGTTTAGCTAGTTTAGCAGTTAGTGTAGTTAGGTTTAGGTGTTCTTAGCAAGTGTGGGAGAAGGTGACATATCCTTCCCTTGTGGTTCTTGGTTGCTTTTGGAAGATTGAAATAGATTTGAAACTTTTGTGTTCAATGCAATTGGTAGTTTTCTTTCTCTTACCTTCTTGTGTTGTTATTGTTGATTTTTGTTATTGAAGTTGTGTTGGTTTTTAGATTTAGTTTGTGTTGTTGTTCTTTGCATTTCAATTTCCCCTTTTCATTCCCTAGCTAGTTGTTCTCTTTGTCTTGCAAAACTCCATGGATGCTATTAATTTCAAGCTTTTTACCACTTTTAGATAGACAAGCTTTTGGACTTTTAAAGATGCATGAACTTTTCCTCTTTGGCAAATTTATCTTGTCTCATATTTAATGCTTTTGACTTGTTTTCAATTTCAAGCTTTAATTTCCCTCCTTTTTCCTCTTAAATTTGCAAGCCTTCTTAGTTTAGTAAATTTTAATTAGGATTTAATTAATGTCATTAATAATCACTTTCAAGCAAGTTTTAATTCGTATTTGATGTAATTAGTTTAGAAATTACGGGTTTAGGGTTTAGGTTCGTTTAGAACCATTAATCGAATTTTGTTGGAATTGTGATTGACGACCCCAATACTTGATCGACATTTGGGATTGACAACCCCGAATCGTGGATTAAGTGCTCGACAAAAACCGATTAATCTTGGAGACGAACTGAACACCCTAAACCCTCCTTTTCATTATTCTCATTTAAAATCTCTTTTAATTTTTGTCTTAGTTGATTAACTTTCAAAAACTCAAACCAAACCAATGACTTAATGCTTTCCTAGTGTAGATTAGTGTAATTTAGCTTAACAAGAGAGTGGCTAAAAACACTGACCGCCGATTATATCTATCCTCGAGAGACATGACTCGGGAAAACTTACCGCTCTACAATCGACTCCATACTATTGCGGAGAAGACTTCTTAGAGTGCTAAGAATTCTTCGATCAAATTTTGGCGCCGTTACCGGGGATAGATTAAGGCTAGAGGTGTTTTTAATTATTTCTATTATTATTTTAGTTAGTCGTTAGTTTAGATTGTTGTTTTACTTTCGATGCTCGTAATCCTTTGTTGAGTGTTGTGTTTGCAAGGTACTCATTCGGGGAGCCCGATGCCGCCCACCTACACTCACGACGACCAGAGGATGCCTCTGCCGCTCGATTGATCCGGCCGAGGATGGCAAACTACCGAGCTAGTTTGCCATACGACGACCCTTATATCCAAACTCCCAATTATCCAAACCCTTACATCCAAAATCTCGAGTATCCATATCCGTACACCACTCCCCCAAGCTATCGGGTCCCCTCGACATATGATGACCCGTATGCTTTGATCGGTAAGGAATGGGCCCACTATTTCGATTATTCCGGCCCAAACTCTCCATATTCTCCCCCGATTTCATATCCCCATAACCCGAGCATGGACCCGTATGCACCGACTCGTGATCCTTATGATCCGGGTTTTGGCGACCCATATGCTCAACTCGCCCAGCCTTTTTCTTACCCAAGATTTGACTCGTATGCTCCACCAATTCATGATTCATATTTTTGGAGCTACGATTTTTATAATCTACCCACCTCAAGCTAGTATACTCCGAACGATGAACCGTACAACTCACTTTCTCAAGATTCTTTTATGCCCCAACTCCCGGACTTTGAGCCTCTCTCATCTGAGCTCGTGGAGGCAATTCGACAATTGGATTAATGCCTTGCTCACATGGAGACTCAAGTAGAGCAAATTGCCAATGATGTGGACGAGCTTAAAAGACCATGTCTTGACGACATGCCCATCTTTGATGTGGTGGATCCCACGGTCATTGACGGCAATTCGAGTTTTGACGATCTTTTGAAAGAGGTGTGCACGGAGGTGGAGATGGAGGGTGAGGAGAAAGGTTCGGAGATCGGCGTTACCCCTCTCGTGTTTTGTGAAGAAGTTGTAGAGGAACGTGAGGGGGGGTTATTTTTGGGGTCTCCATCGGCACTTGGATTGTTGAGCTTACTTTCTTTTGGCGAGGATGATGAAGTTGTGCCAGTTTTGGAGGATGTGGAGTTAATCAAGCCTCTTTTGCCACCACCCGATGCTTTGTTGCTACTTGACCAAGTGGAGGTAGAAGAGGTAGTGGGGGATGTGTTGGATCCTACTCTCTCGTGCCTGACTACGACTACTTCTAAAGTCGAGAGAGAGAAGAATATGGTCGGGGAGACGAAGGAGTACGTCGACCCATTTTGGGATGATCACGTTTGGGTGGTCGACTACTCCCTCTTCCGACCCCCGAAGCAAGCCCGCTCTTTTATTTCCTTGACCTACCGGCTTGCTCGACTTGCCCACCTTGGTGATCTTTGTCATCCGGTGTGTCTACTCGAGAACACCAAGGCGTGGCATGATCACCACCTCTTCTTGGATCCCGGATAGCGTTAATTGTATAAACCGTCGAGCTATAGACGTTAAAGTAGCACTTATTGGGAGGTAACCCAATTTGTAAAAAAAAAAGAGAAAATCCAAAAAAATAAAATAGAAAATTAAAAAAAAAAACTTTTTATTCGTATTTTGTTTTTGCAACCCCTCGTTTGTTCATGTCTTGTAGGTTGCTTGTCTCGACTCCCGGAGAGGACTTATGCACAACCACGTCACCAGAAGCTCGGAGATAGGGGCGTTCTCTTTTCCCTACACTTTTTACCATTTTTCTTAACTTAATATGCAATGAGGACATTGCTAGGTTTTAAGTGTGGGGTGGTTAGGGTTCGCCTTAGGCTTTTAAATTGTTGCATGCTCGCTTGTGTTAATTTGAGTAACGTGTGTGTTATTTCTGCTTGGAACCTTGGCGAAGTGACGCGGTTTTGATGATATGGTTAGGGAGTTTAGATTTTCGATCGGATTTAGTGTACTTAGGTAATTTGACTCATTGGGAACTTTGTTCGGCTTTAGCTTCGTGCTATCCTTGAGCTCATATAGAACTAGTGCCTCAACTAGCCTCGTTGTCGAACACTCTTTATAGGATTTTATTTTGTATTTTGGAGCCGCCAATCGCTCCATGTGCTCGATCAAAAACATTGTAAGTTGCTAGTAGCAACGTACGATTTGAGTTGTTGATTTCTCTTTGTATATCTCTTGTACTTAAGTGCCTCATCTTCTTGGGTACCAAACCAAAAACAAAAAAAAAATCCGAAAAAAAAAGAAGAAGAAAAAAATAAGAGAAAAGATGATGAATAAACAAGGATAAGTTATAAATCCTTGTAGTTATTAAGTAATAAACTCCTCTTTTTACCTTTTTTTAGATTTTGTTTGTTAAAGAGAGTTGTGGACGATCGGGGTTAGTAGGGAGCCGATTAATGGTTCGACCGTGGGTAGACCTTAGCCGGGGCAAGGACGAGGGGACCGACTTGGACGGTTACCTAGTGCTTTTAGGTTTCGGGAGTCGATCTAAGCTTTATTTGTCAACGCATCATTGACGTCCTTTTAGCCAAGTTAACAAGCATTGTAGCATACGACGTCTCGAATTAGGTTTGTGCGTTAGTTTAGGATCATCCGAGGATAGTTTTGTAATTCTAGATTAGTATTGCTTGAGGACAAGCAATCATTCTAAGTGTGGGGCGGTTGATTTGTACTTTTTTGTACGCATTTTTGTTACCTTTTTGTGTTGTGTTTGCATGTATTTTTCTTGCATTTATGGGTATTAGGAGTCGTTTTGGCCTATTTTGTTAGTTTTAGGTTTTGTAGTGTTTTCTTTGTTTTTAGTAGTTTTTCTTATATTTTCTTAGTTTTTTATTAGTTTTTGTTTTGAAGGTCAACATTGGTCAAAGTGGGCCCACGATGAGGTCAGAAGATGATTCAAACCCGAGACACTCATTTCCAATCCACGACATGTCTTTGGTGCGAGGATAGACCGAAAATGACGAGAAATGTGGCCATTTTCATTGTCACCTCATGCATTCGCTCGGTGGATGTCTCAGTTGTCGTAATGCAAGCATAACTCCAAAACCACTTGTGCCATTTGCCTCCACATTATATCATTGAAAATCTGAGAGAAATGTATAAAACTCTTGTGTTTAAAACATTCCCAAATTCTGAGTTTAAGAATGGTAAAAGGTAGCTTTAAGTGGAGACAGTTCGCCATGGCTTCGCTTGTGTCAGGTTTTGGTGCGGAGCCCATAACTCTCGAAGGAAAGTTCCAAATGACACAAATAAAAATCTAAATGAAAGCCAAGAGGAAGGGCTAGATTTAATATGAAGATATCGATGGCGATTCCGTGCTTTTGTCAGTCGATCGACTGCTCGGCAGAAAGTTTGGGGTGTTTGAACAAGTCATTCGATCGACTGACTTCCAGTCGATCGAATGAAATGCTGAGGATGTGTGATTATGCGGAAAAAAGGACCATTTTGCCCTTGATTGGCCTATAGATGCTTCCCACCCATTATCCACAAGAAAAACACTTCTCCTTGGTGGTTTTGGACATAGTCCATCTCCTCCAAGCCTCTACCATTCCTTGCAAAAATAAACCCTAGTTTAAATCCTTAGTTAATGTAGTTTAGCTAGTTTAGTAGTTAGTGTAGTTAGGTTTAGGTGTTCTTAGAAAGTGTGGGAGAAGGTGACATATCCTTCACTTGTGGTTCTTGGTTGCTTTTGGAAGATTGTAATAGATTTGAAGCTTTTGAGTTCAATGCAATTGGTAGTTTTCTTTCTCTTATCTTCTTGTGTTGTTATTGTTGATTGTTGTTATTGAAGTTGTGTTGGTTTTTATATTTAGTTTGTGTTGTTGTTCTTTGCATTTCAATTTCCCCTTTTCATTCCCTAGCTTGTTGTTCTCTTTGTCTTGCAAAACTCCATGGATGTTTTTAATTTTAAGCTTTTTACCTCTTTTAGATAGACAAACTTTTGGACTTTGAAAGATGCATGAACTTTTCCTCTTTGGCAAATTTGTCTTGTCTCATATTTAATGCTTTTGACTTGTTTTCAATTTCAAGCTTTAATTTCCCTCCTTTTTCCTTTTTCACTTTGCAAGCCTTCTTAGTTTAGTAAATTTTAATTAGGATTTAATTAATGTCATTAATAATCACTTTCAAGCAAGTTTTAATTCGTATTTGATGCAATTAGTTTAGAAATTACGGGTTTAGAGTTTAGGTTCCTTTAGAACCATTTTGTTGGAATTGGGATTGACGACCCCAATACTTGATCGACATTTGGGATTGACAACCCCGAATCGTGGATTAAGTTCTCGGCAAAAACCGATTAATCGTGGAGACGAATCGAACACCCTAAACCCTCATTTTCATTATTCTCATTTAAAATCTCTTTTAATTCTTGTCTTAGTTGATTAACTTTCAGAAACTCAATCCAAATCAATGACTTAATGCTTTCCTAGTGTAGATTAGTGTAATTTAGCTTAACAAGAGAGTGGCTAAAAACACCGACCGCCGATTATATCTATCCTCGAGAGACACGACTCGGGAAAACTTACCGCTCTACAATCGACTCCGTACTATTGCGGAGAAGATTTCTTAGAGTGCTAAGAATTCTTCAATCAATTAGTGATTGGAAGGTGACTGGGGCATTGCATAGCCCAAAAGGCATAACCAGAAATACATATTTCCCACTATGATTGTTAAAAGCTGTAAGATTCCTGTCTTTAGGCCTCATTAGTATTTGAAAATATCATGACCTTAAATCAAAATTTGAAAAATGCACAACCCCCTGTAGCTCATCCAACAACTCATCAATAATAGGAATAGGGTAGTCATGCTTCATAGTTAGGTTATTGAGGTATCTATAATCTACACATATCCTCCATATAGCATCTTTTTTCTATACTAGGAGTACTGGGGAGGCAAAGGGGTTGTTAATGTGCTGAATAACTCCAGAGTCTAGCAATTCCTTTACAATTCTTTCAATCTCATTCTTCTGACTGTGTGACACCCTATAGGGAAATTGGTGCTTAGGGTTACTACCTTCCTTCAGCACAATGTTGTGTTCAACCCCTCTAACAGGTGGTAACCCCCTAGGTTCTTCAAAAACATCTTCAAATTCCAATAATAAGTCTTCCAACTTGTCATTACTGTGCTTATTATCAGGTTTAATATTAACCCAATATATCTCTTCAATCTGAGTTGGTGTCTCTTGATGAACCATTTTTAAAAGGGTAGGCCCAGAAATTAATTGGCATTCAGTAGGAGTAGAAATAGCTTGGATTTCCTCCCTTTCCCCCAAGAGAGTGACAGTAAAAGTCATCTCATCATAGTCAAACTCAATAGGAGTGCAAGACTTCAACTAGTCTCCTCCTAGTATCAAATCACAACCCTCATTAGCTAAAACTCTTGGTGAAAAAACAAAAGGGTGTCCCTGCATCTTCCACTTGAACCATGTAACCTTATGAGAACTGATCATCCTCTGTCCATTTACTACTTTGACCAGGATGGGTTTGGCATTTTCTAGGGTACAACCCAATATCTTAGCAGTAGACTCTTGTATAAAGCTCAAGGTGCTCCCTGTATCAATGAGTATGTGCAATTTCTCAACCCCTACAAAACCATTAAGCCACTAGTGGTGACTCCCCCTTCCCATGATATTGAATTTAGTGTCATTTGGATTTCTTCCATTGAGTTAGAGCCCACTTGATCATCTAACTCAATATGCATGTAATATAACTCCTCTTCCTCAATTATAATCATATAAGAAATCCTATTTTTACACCTATGTCCACTTGAGAATGGCTCATCACAATTATAGAAAATCCCCTTTTATCTTCTGGCATCCATTTCAGATGCAGTGAGGAGTTTAAATGGTGGTTTGGTGACATTCTGGGGTGGTCTGGGCATAGAATTCAACTCACTCCTTCTAAGGTTAAAAGATGAAACAGGCTTAGCTGTAGTTCTGAATTTCTTTGCCAATGCCTCTAGGGTATGTAATTGTCTCTGCTCTATTTCAATAGCAAGTTGTAAGGTTGTGGGCTCAAACATGTGTATAAATGCATGAAACTCCTCACTCAACCCACTAATGAAACTGGCAATGAAATAATCCTCAGAGTAAGTACCATTGTTTAAGAGCAGCATACTAGCTCTTAGTTCCTAAAATTTCTCCACATATTCCACATATGAGTGTGTAAGTTTTAATTTTTTAAATTCAACAATGATTTTTGATTCTTTTAATTCCTCAAACCTAGCTTAAACAACTTATAGGAATTGGGTCCAGGTGAGGTCTAATTGCTTGATAGAAAACTATTGATACCATTGTGCAGCCTTCCCTTCTAAATGCATAAAGGCTAGGGTTACTTTTTGGGGGTCAGGAATGTTGGGTATTAGCTTGAAATATCCTTTGCACTTCAGAATCCATGATCTAGGTTGGGAACCATCAAATCTGGGAAAGTCAAGCTTGGGTAGTGGACTGATGATGCTGGTAGGAGAATGATCCTGGATCATTCTATTAGCTGTGAACTGCTGTTTAAAAATTGTTCTAGGGGAGGACCAGCCTGGGCCCGGATCCCCTAGGATTGACCCTTCATCAACCTGTTTGGGCCCTTTGTCTAGGTTAAGAAGCTGTAATTTGAATAGATGTTAGGGTTTGAGAAAGGTGATCAAATTTGCTCATCATGTCAGTATTGATACAACTAATTTGTTCTTGCATTTTCATCTAAATTGCTTCTCTTTTTGCAGCTTCAGTTTGGAGAATCTGATCTAAGAATTTCTGGGCCTCTTGCAAGTCTTTAAAATGAGTAATTTCTGCCATGTTGAAGTATCGAAGGCTCTAAGATACCAATTGTTAAGATTTGTATTGATATTGTAATTTTTTTGGAATTGATGTTAATAATTTATGCAATTATTTGAGACGTGGGGAGGAGAAAACTTGGGGAAGAAGATAGATTAGAAATTGTAAATTCTTGCATGTCCCAGTACATAAATACTCGGGGTGGGGGGACCAAAAGCATCCAAGCTTGATCCACCCATTACGGAAACTACTGGCTAACTCAACAAATCAAAACATGACACTTGTTCAACTAAAATTAAAAGAGAACTAAAGCCATAAGGAACCAGCTCTCGCCACGTGTCCCTCCATCATCAATTCGGTACCCGATCCTTTGCCTTTGGATTTCACCGAACCCCTGTCCTTTGACTCAAACTTCTGTGCACCCCGTTTTAATAAATAATTTAAAAGCACGTCAGTTTACTCGCAAGTGTACGAGGTAACTGTAGGGTGATGAGTTTGACTCGAGTCGTATCTCTCGAGGAAACAACTGTTCGGTCTTTCGGATGTTTTTCTCAATTACGAATAACATACATATACATTTGGGGTTTTAAATGAATTGAATTGATCATTATAACTAAAGCAATAATTAAACTAAAACTAATTAAACTAATCTCTTTAACTAGATTATCAACTACGAACCGAGCAGTAAACTAAAGCTGATTAAACTAATTATCTTAATTTATCAACTAAGAGGAATAACTAAATTACCAATTTTATGCTATGAAGGCTAAAACTAGTTTATTATATCTAAAAGCATGAATTTCAGAGATTATCGCTAGCAATTGAATCATACGAATCCAAGAACGAATAACTAATTATAAACTAAATCGCATAAATAAACTAAATTAACAATATCCAATATCCAAGCATAAGAAACAATTAAACTAATTAAAACTAGATTAAACTAAGAATTTATCTAAATAATTAACTAGAGATTATATAAGAGTGTAGAAAACTTATTGAAACTAAGGAAAACAATGAAAAGCTCCAGCAATTTCGGAGTTTGAACGCTGATCTTGGGCGAAAATGGACTCTCGAGTGCGAAATTGGTGTTTCGGATGCGTAGAACTTCGATCCTTGATCTGCGTCTCCAAATCTTGTTATAAGACGTGGATTTCTTGTTATTGAATGCTAAAATACCCTAGGATAATGTTGAGTCTTCGTGTATATCTGTGGCACTCTCTGTGTTCTCCCAAAATCCGAAAAATGAGGTTTTAAATAGATATTAGGAGTCTTGGCGCACAAGAAACCCTAATTTCCGAATTCTGGGCCGTCGCGTCGACGGAGCATCGACAGAGCGTCGACTGACGCGTGCTGGCACTCGGCGGGACTCGGCAGACTTGGTCGGCAGTGCTCGGCAGGTCTGATCGGCAGGTGCGCGCGTCGGCTAGGCAGGAGCGTCGACGTAGTGCGTCGACATCGACGCTTCAGCAGCT
>BMAC01000094.1:845885-856655 GCA_014905375.1 Phtheirospermum japonicum
CAGTCATCATATGAACGATAAACTAAAACGATTCAGTTGGTGTTCTATTAATTTCAAATTAATTTAACAAATTAAATTAATAAATTAATCCAGCACCTTTTTATCGAATTCAAATTGATTTGAAAACCGATTATCTTATTGGGCTCTAGTTGATTTTTAATTTCATTAAATTATGGATCAACTAATTTTTCTTATAGAGACTCGAGAATATTTAAGTTTTAGGATAAGAATGTCAAACAGTCTGACACGTAAGACTGTCGGACACTCTGACACGTGATTTCCCGTGAAATTCTAAGGCCAACCAAATATTCAGCTATAAAAAATTCCCAACACAAGATAATATCCAAATCAACAACTCAACAAATTCAACATGCTCTCGAAAGCAAAACCACATAAGCAATTAATTGATTTAAAAACCAGTAGCTCTGATACCACTGTTAGGATTTGATGGTGCCGTCGCGCAGCGGAAAACAAAAATTTTTAAATAAAAGGAATTTGAATCGGATTCAAATTGACGACGGCCTGGATCTAGCAATATCAGTTGCTATTTGTCCCATAGTTCTCTCCATTCTATCCATGTTTTTAGCTAGATCATGCACAATGCCGGAAAGTTGGTCTATTCCGCTCATCTTCTTTGAGAGTTCATCTATCTTTGCATTTACTTTTGTAAGCCCTTCTCTATTACTGATTGTCTCAGCCACTTGATTCTGCTGCCAAACCAACAGCTGATCATTTGGTTGAGTTGCACTCGACATTTGCCCTTGTGTATGAAAGTTGTTTTGTACCGGTGGGATTGGTACTTGAGCATAATGCGGTGGGGGAAATTGTGGATCGGGCGGCATATGATTTGGATTGCCCGGACCCCACTTGAAAAGAGGATTGTCACGTTGTGGTGTGTACTTCTTTTGATTTGAATAATTCTGGATCGCGTTCACCTCCTCTCCCTGCTCACTGTTGTTAGGACATGCGTATGCTAAATGCTGGAGAGATCCACACTGGTTGCAATTCGCAGCCATTTTCTGTGCAGCGGCCTTGCTAGCTCCCTCGGCTTTCCAAGCAGCTAATTTCTCGTCAAAAATCTCCTCACATTTCGCTTTAACTAACTTGCCATCATCTAAATCGGGATCAGGAATGAAAACTTCGTTAACTCTCATCTTACGAGGCCGAGAATTGGTTTGTCTAGACTTTTCGCTCTGCTTCTCCAACACTTGTCTTGCCTCGTGTGCTGTCAAATCTCCAATATCTCCTCCCGCTGCTATCTCTACCTCTCGTTTCCCATGGTCCAATAATCCATCGAAAAAGAACTGGTTAGTCATCTCCGGAGAATAGTTGTGGTGGGGGCAAGCTTGCAAAAGTGTCTTGTAGCGCTCCCACGTTTCGTGAAATAGCTCTCCTTCTAACTGCTCGAAAGTAGCAATTTGTCTCCGAAGATGCCCCGTCGTTTGGGCTGAATAATACTGGTTTAGAAACTTCTCGCTAATCATATCCCATTCGGTTAACGAACCAGGCTCTAAGGACAGTAGCCATGACTTCGCCTTGTCCTTCAAGCTGTACGGGAAACAAATCATCTGCACTTYTTCTTRATGRAGSCCAWGWACTACGAATCGGCCAACTTCATCAACGAAATAATTTAAAAATGCCAAGGGGTCTTCATGCGCATTCCCATGAAAGGTTGGGAGTAGGTTGAGTTGATGCGGTTTGATCTCCACTGCCCTTGCGGTAGGTCCAAGAACAATGGCGGACCTAAAGGGTATAACCTTTGGACGTGCCAAATCGCGCTGTCTAAGTGCTCGATCTCCCCTTGGTTCTCAAACTTGGTCATATGCTCTCTCGTAGTGGTCGTTATGCGTGTAATGGTGTTCGCGCTCTTATCTCCTGCTGAAATTGTTTTGCTCGTAACCATGATCTTGATTTTCCAACCACTCGTTCACGTGCCTTTGATTGTTAACATAGGCGTTTCGCTGCAAAACATCCTCATTCCTAAATGCCATGTTCTCGACGTTGTGCTGACGCATGACATTGTCGTTCATTTCTTCGTTCTGCCTCAAATTCTCCATGTTGAGCGGGTGATTGACTATGTTGTGCTGCTGGTTAACTCCTTCGTTTCTCCTTTCGTCGCGTCTAGTAGAGTGTGACTTGTTTGGTTCACTACCATACCCAACTCGAATAGGGCGAGGTGGTGATCTCGGTGGTGAATCGCCGTTTCGAACTGAATGTGCTCCTAACATGATGCTGGGAACATGATCGCAAGCAAAATCGGTTGCTGTCGATTTGGTCTTGGCGGATTTCAACGGTGAATGTTGTCGATGAATGGCACAAGGTCGCGTTGAAGTGATCGCCTTCCTTGCATAAACTCAATAATATGTCAACGCACCAAATGGCAAAAACAAAGTAAAAGCAAATAAAATAAAAATTTAAACAGAAAATAAAATGAAACACATCTTTAATTCCTACTCGTTGCTTCCCCGGCAACGGCGCCAAATTTTTGACTCAAACTTCTGTGCACCCCGTTTTAATAAATAATTTAAAAGCACGTCAGTTTGCTCGCAAGTGTACGAGGTAACTGTAGGGTGATGAGTTTGACTCGAGTCGTATCTCTCGAGGAAACAACTGTTCGGTCTTTCGGATGTTTTTCTCAATTACGAATAACATACATATACATTTGGGGTTTAAATGAATTGAGTTGATCATTATAACTAAAGCAATAATTAAACTAATCTCTTTAACTAGATTATCAACTACGAACCGAGCAGTAAACTAAAGCTGATTAAACTAATTATCTTAATTTATCAACTAAGAGGAATAACTAAATTACCAATTTTATGCTATGAAGGCTAAAACTAGTTTATTATATCTAAAAGCATGAATTTAAGAGATTATCGCTAGCAATTGAATCATACGAATCCAAGAACCAATAACTAAGTATAAACTAAATCGCATAAATAAACTAAATTAACAATATCCAATATCCAATCATAAGAAACAATTAAACTAATTAGAACTAGATTAAACTAAGAATTTATCTAAATAATTAACTAGAGATTATCTAAGAGTGTAGAAAACTTATTGAAACTAAGGAAAACAATGAAAAGCTCCACCTATTCCGGAGTTTGAACGCTGATCTTGGGCGAAAATGGACTCTCGAGTGCGAAATTGGTGTTTCGGACGCGTAGAACTTCGATCCTTGATCCGCGTCTCCAAATCTTGTTATAAGACGTGGATTTCTTGTTATTGAATGTTAAAATACCCTAGGATAATGTTGAGTCTTCGTGTATATTTGTGGCACTCTCTGTGTTCTCCCAAAACCCGAAAAAATGAGGTTTTAAATAGATATTAGGAGTCTTGGCGCACAAGAAACCCTAATTTCCGAATTCTTGGCCGTCGCGTCGACGGAGCGTCGACAGAGCGTCGACTGACGCGTGCTGGCGCTCAGCGGGACTCGGCAGACTTGGTCGGCAGCACTCGGCAGGTCTGGTCGGCAGGTGCGCGCGTCGTCTAGGCAGGAGCGTCGACGTAGTGCGTCGACATCGACGCTTCAGCAGCTAGCGTCGACGTTGCGTTGACCTTGGTGCGTCGACATCGACGCTTCAGAACGTAGCGTCGGCAGTGCGTCGACTGAACGTCGACTGACGCGGCCATAACTTGCTGACACGGCTCGCGTCGACTGTGCGTCGACGGTCGCGTCAGTCGACGCGACTGAGCGTCGGTCTCCATTTCTCGAACGTTTGCTACTCGTTTCACTGGAAAGCTTGTTCTTCTATTCTCGAACATCGAACTTCGTCTTTTACTTGCTAAACTCTTCCGGTTACTTATCCGTAAGGTGAAAAACAATGAAACATCATCTAATTGCATCAATTAAGATCAAAATGCGGTAAAATAAGCTGGAATTATAAAATTATAGAATTATGCTTAAATCATCCAACTTATACCAAAAATAAATAGAAAAACGAACTAAAAAGCTAATAAAAATAAGGACAAATTTACTCTAATCATCCTTGCTTCCCCAAACCGTGTCCAACAATTATCATTCCTTTTCCAAACGATTTGATCTCAAAGTTTCCTAACCCTAATTTCTCCCCTTTTTCCTCCGACGATGACGAAACCCCTGAATTCATGACAGAAAAATTCAAAAGATGTTACATTTTCAACCTGTATCTAATCTCTATTATTTAATTATTATTTAATTTGTATTTTAATATTTAGATTAAATTCGTTAATAATTATTAGTTATATACTTAGAAAAATTCAAAAGAAGTCATACTATTAACCAGTGTCGCATTATACTGATGTCTAATTAATGTTTTTTTAATTATTATTATATAATTTATATTCTTATGTTTAGATTGAATTCATTGCTAATACTTAAATTATTGCAAATAACTCGTAATTGACCTGTATATGATAGGGCATGATTAGCCAGACCTGGATTGGGTTAGATCTGATTAAAAATAAGCAAAGATAGAAAAGCCGGGCTGGTTTGTTCATTGAGAAGATCTGACCTTACCTTTCTGAATGAAAGATTAGTGCAGCTCAGGATTCGTACTGAGTTAGAAAGTTCTCCGAAATAGTGTCCTCGGGAGGCAAGAGCAGGTCTGGGCGGATACCCAGACCTGAGAAGTAACGTGGAACAGTAGAGGAAGAGCAGGCCTAGGCCAGAACTGGTTTCCTGTTTACCCAGAAAAGAACAAGTGGGACCACTTGTCAGAGTTTGTTGCTTAAACGGCCCATGATTCACGGACTTTGTTTCCGAGATCCCGGAAAGGGGTCCCCAGTAGGAAAACTATAAATATCTCAGCCCCTAGGCTGAGAAAGGTATGTGTTTCTTTTGTGCATTTCTTCTTTGTTTTCTGGAAAACACCTCATACGCTTTCTGACTTAAGCATCGGAGAGGTTTCCACCGGAAAACCACCGGTGGTCCTTTCTAACGTGTGTTTGTGTGCAGGTCGGGAAGGCACATCAATTTTCAGGCAGTATCATATTTTGGAGTGAAACAGTATAGAATATTTGAAATTCCAAAATAAAATTATTTTAACTTCTATTATATATAAAACCTATTTAATTATTTTTATAATTACGTGTTTTTGTAATTAAGATTATTCATGTATTTTTCTTTTAATTAAGACAACTAATTTAGATTTTATTTTTATAAATTATTTATGATTTATTTATGTTTTTATAGTAGGAGAATAAAAGAAAAATATTGAGGTAAATAAAATATAATAAAAGTTATTAAATTAGGTAAAATATAATAGAATGAAAAGATTAATTTAGACAAGATATAGTAAAAAGAAAATATTAAATTAGATAGATATTCTGTTCGAATGTCATATAAGGAATCGATGCACCATAATTTTTTTTGCCAAATAAAACATCGAAAGTATACGAAGCAGATATATAATAAGATTTTGCATTAATATATAAATGTGATACACACACACACACACACACACAACACACACATTATATATATATATATATAATATATAATATATATATATATATATATATATATCATAAACTTAAATGTTAACAACGCATTAATAGTGTTGCTCGAATTAAAAACTTCAACTTAATCCTGTAATTGATAAAAAACGTTTGATTTGGACCCAGAATCAATTGAAATTTATAAATTAGACGAATATTATCACACGAAGCGCATCATCTTCAACTTATTGAGGACATTTTTATTATCTTGTTATTTATTTTTACATCATGGACTAGGGTCCATTGTTTGTGAAACTGACCAACAAATATATCTCATAAAATTAAATGTATATTATCACTATATATTTATATAACATAACACGTACATGTATATCAATGATACGGTATGTGGATATATTATATCGAATATAATTATACTTTAAGTAGATTATATATAACATAATGTTATAAAATAGAAATGCAAAAAGGAAATTGCTACTAAACTGTACTACAGTTCTTACAAAAGCTAAAATCCAAAAACAGGTAAAACTGAAAGGTAACACCTTCTTGAACCGGATATATTGATCAACAAGTCGAGGCGAGAAAGACTTCTTTCCGCAAGACAAATAGTCCTCGTGTAGTGTTGACAGAACTGGCGTAATGTCACCAAAGATACAATGACTTAACGCCTTTGAAGTAGTAGCACACCAAACATCAAAGTTCCAATGAACTTGAAAAGTGTGGAACCAAGCACAAATCTAGAAAGGAATGCTTGAGGCTTTAGTGCAAAAGTATAAAGAATGAATTTTATTCAGTGTATCTTCTACCTAAAACTTTTAAGTCTATTTATAGACTTCACCTTACAGGTGTTGAGAATTTGAAAAGGATGGAGTAGCTGCAATTAGTGGATTTAATTCTCCACTATAGCCACTACCTCCACTACCTCCATTATCACAGCTTTGAGACTCCTCAAATGCTGCTGATGAAGTTGAGAAGTCATGAGTCGAACTTATTTTCATTTGATCAAAAGACCTGAGCATCTTTATGGGTCGAGCCCATTCTCATTTGAAGAGTCAAAAAATAAAATTGAGTTGGTCCAAAACCAATCTTATTTAGCCCGAGAGAGTCAAAAAATAAAATTGGACTTTGGACCCAAAGATCCACAGAGTCCAAAGTCCAAAGTCAATGTTTAAGATCCAAAGCCAAGGCCCAAGCCCACAGTTACAACTAACTAGTGCATGGGATTAATCACATGATAATCAATACAACTTCCTCTTAACTTATAAAGTGTATAGAATTTCCTTACATTTTCAATGTGAGATTTTATACACTTCCCTTTTCAAATGGCTAACTTACAAAATTTATCTCTCACTCACCGAAAATCAGTTTTAAGAAAATAAATATACTACGATTATCTACACAATACGTAGAATAATATTATAATATTTAATTCTACATGAATTAAATATTTAGCCATCACAATTAGCCTCAAAAAAACTAATCTTCCAACAATCCCACACACGAGTGAAAATCAATGCATGTATGTATGCAGACTCTTGTGCTCCGTCATCAAAAGACTTTATTGCATCAGAATAGGTAGTTTGTGGCTTTGAACCATCCATAATAGCTATCATCGAATATACCGGTCTCATAGTGGACTTGATGCCTTGAACTATCCCTCCGTAGTGTATATCAAGACAATGATAATTACACAATAAATTCTTAACACCTTTTTGTTCTAAAGTTGTGTCCGTTTTGGCCATGGACATCACTTTGGGTTCATAAGTGTTTACATTTGGAAGCGGCCCTCACTTCACACTTATATAGGTGACCTCCCATCAAATGTATCCTGATATACTTCACCTTCAAAGGTTTGAGATTCATTAAAAAGCCTCTATACTTTAACCTTACAAAAATTCTCAGGTAAAAATTCACTTGGATTGCTTTTTAGGGATGATATTTGAAAATTCAACAAGTTCCAAGTGCTCAACTGAATCTCCATAGTTTGGTTTTCCCATTAAACCAATTTTGTGGGATCTCCATTCATCAAGGTTGGGTTACCACTATGGCCATTCTTTAATTTTTTGTGGATTTTAAACCCATTTCCTCTAGCAAGTCTTGATTAAGCCCTTTTGTGAGAGGGTCGGAAATATTATCTCGTGACTTAACATAGTCAATAGATATTACTCCATTCGAGAGTAATTGTCTAACGGTGTTATGTCTTCAACGAATATGTCGAGACTTTTTGTTATTCATACAACTTTGTGCCCTTCCAATAGTTTCTTGGCTATCGCAATGTATCAACACAGGTGGCACAGGCTTACTCCAACATAGAACTTCTTCCAAGAAGTTACGAAGCCATTCTGCTTCTTCACCATCTTTATCTAAAGCTATAAACTCAGATTTCATGGTGGATCGAGCTATACAAGTTTGTTTCGTAGACCTCGAGAATGCCCAGGAACAACTCCTAGGTCAATGTTAAGTCTGATATTTTATTTTTTCCGAGGAAAGAAAGACAAAGGTTGGTAATTTCGCTGAGGAAAGCAAGGGAAGTAGCTTGTGAAGCTTCACAGTGAGTGCTAAGCAATCCTTTCGTCAAATGGGCATTTGATGGAGTTTCATCTAGTGAAGAAATAGATACCCAGAGCATTCATTGCATACCTTGGAATTCCTTTGTTTTTATCCTTTAATTCATAAGAATGAGTACGTCACAGTCCGAAGCATGAATCCGGAAGTGGATGAGAGTCTGGCACGAAGGCCTGACGAAACTGCCCCACCTCCTATACAAAAGATATATCTCCTAGTGGAGTGAGAATCTTTCGAATTTGAAATTCAACAAGGATCAAAATATCCCTCAAGTATGGCTGGGTATCTCGAATATTATAACCCATAGTCCATTGTGTAATTTAAATACATCAATACCATTTTCAATGCATTCCAATGCTCATGGATAGGATTGCTTGTATATGTACTATGTTTATTCACAGGATAGGTGATTTGTACATATTTGTATGTGTTTTCCGTGTATTTTTGCATTGTATTTTGTTTATTTTTACGGGTTCTAGGTTTATTTTCTTCTTGTTTCTCTCCGGTTTGGTGTTTTGCGTTTCTTTTTCCGAATGTTTTTTCTCTCTTATTTTGTAAGTTACCATCTAATTATGCTTAATTTTTTGTTTCAGCTTTGAAACGAAGAAAACTGGATGAGCGACGTGCCGATGTTCTACAGACGCCCGCATCGACGCTCATAGGTGCCCGCGTCGATCGATGCCATGCTCATCGATGCGTACCAACCGCACCTGAAACCCACGTTGATCGACCATCTGTCGACACAAAATTGCAGTAGCGTCGATCCTGGCTCGCGTCAATCGACGCACTACCTAGTCGATGCAGAACCCTGGCTCGCATCGATGTCGATGCATGGCTCTTGTTGGTCGACGTTATGACGGTTTGAGCGGTTATTTTTGGAAAAATCTATATAAATTCTTTGATTTCTTCAGAATATGGTGGCCTGATTGGGGGGAAAGGTTCCACATCACAGAATTCCCTCGGTTCTTGCCCCCTTTCAATCGGATGTAAGATTCGGGTTGAATAGTTGAAGATCACAAGTTCAAGTCTTCGTTTCCTCGTTTGTTCTTCATCTTCGTTCTACTTTTCAGTGATTAAACTTTAGTTTTTTAGATTTTATACATTAGATAGATTAGTTGGTAGTTTGTAGTTTAATTGCTAGTTTGAACATCGGTACTTTTCTAGCTTAATTCGTAAGCTTTCACTTTCTCGCTTTTGAAAATTTGAACGATTTAATTGCTTTAGTAGTTTCGTTATGATTTCTCGTAATATTAGTTGTTTAGATGCTTGGTAATTTTCATGCTTTAAATTGTTGAAATTCTATTTTTGAATATATTAATGGTTGTCGGCTAGAATTTATCGGTCTAGTGCCTAGAGTCATTTAAAACCATCTCTCGGGATGATTCGATGCTTGATCGACAAGTCGGGATTGACAACCCTAGCTCGTAGGTAAGGTGCTCGATGAAGTTCTCAAGTGATCGTGGAGACGATTCTAGTGCACTAGAACCCTAGTTTTCTTAATTGTTTATAGGCTTTTGATTTTATTGCTTGCAGTTTAATTCATCGTCGTAGATGTTAGAACTTCTCAAACCTAAATTGGATCGTTTGTTTAGTTTAGTCTTTTCTTTCGTTTTCTCGTTCATAAAACCAAACATCGGAATAACTTCGGATTAGTCTTCCTTGGGATTCAACACGAGTCCAACTTACCACCTATAGCTGCTCCGTTTTCTTGCAAACGAGCTTTTTATTTTTAAATAAAAAGTAGGTGTAAATAGTTCGATTCAAATTTTGGCACCGTTGATGGGTTTTTCACCCAAAATATGACAACGCCTGAGATTAACACTTTGCATCACATGAGCCTGGCCTGCACCAAAAAACACATCAGAAAAGGACCACCGGAGGTTTTTTGGTGGAAACCTCTCTGATGCTTAAGTCAGATAAGCGTATGGAGTATTTCAGTGTGCAATGAAAAGAATGCTCAAGAATGACATACCTCTCTCAGCCTTGAGGATGAGGTATTTATAGTTTTCCCAATCAAGGGCACCTGATCTGGGCCTTGAGGATGAGGTATTTCGGAAATAAAGTCCGCGAATCAAGGGCCGTTACACAACCAATTTTAGACAAGTGGTCCCACTTGTCCCCTTCTGGGAGACTAGGGCACCTGATCTGCCCTGAGCCTGCCCTCTTATGATTATCTCGTAAGGTACCTGGACAAGGATAATTCCTGGGCTGAGATGATCCCGCTCTGGCTATGTCTCTACCTTCATCTTGGAGGACCAGGACAATTCCTGGGCTGAGATGATCCCGCTCTCGCTATGTCTCTAGCTTCATCTGGGAGGACCAGGACAATTCCTGGGCTGAGATGATCCCGCTCTCGCTATGTCTCTAGCTTCATCTGGGAGGACCAGGATAATTCCTAGGCTAAGATGATCCCGCTCTCGCTATGTCTCTAGCTAATATTTTTGTTGAAATTTTTGGCCAGTCTTTTGTTTCATTCTTGTTTTTATCTGTTCAATCAAATCAAGCAAATTAAGATTTTCACCCCTAATCAATTCCACCTTCAAAGTTACCATCAGGTCAGGAAAATTGGGACATCAATCCTTAGCCACTTCTAGCTCAAAATGACAATCAGGTCAGGTAGATAGGGGTATCCTCCCTTAGCCAATCCTGGCTTAATCTGACAATCAGGTCAGGAATTTGCATGGGCATCCGCCCTTAGCCAATCCTGGCTTGAACTAACAACCAGGTCAGGAAAATGGGGCATCTGCCCTTAGCTAATCT
>BMAC01000094.1:860034-914859 GCA_014905375.1 Phtheirospermum japonicum
TCTCATAGATAGGGCTGGCCTAGCCTCCTTGTCTTCTACTTAGTAATCTCAACTCAGGTCTACCCCAATCCAGGTCTGTCTAATTAGGCCACATCAACTCCTCCCCCCGAAATGGTTGGGGTAGAACTTCCCTGGACTCTTTCTAGGCAAAACCAGGGCCCCACACGTCCTTACATTTTTCCGTATCTATTCAGATCCTAAAAAGTCCGCCTTCTGATCAGAGTTAATCATGGCTTGAACTGACAATCAGGTCAGGAAAATGGGGCATATGCCCTTAGCCAATCCTGGCTTGAACTGATAATCAGGTCAGGAAAATGGGGCATCTGCCCTTAGCCACCCCTGGCTTGAACTGACAATCAGGTCAGGAAAATGGGGCATCTGCCCTTAGCCAATCCTGTCTTGAACTGAAATTCAGGTCAGGAAAATGGGGCATCCGCCCTTAGCCAATCCTGTCTTGAACTGACAATCAGGTTAGGAAAATGGGGCATCCGCCCTTAGCCAATCCTTGCTTCAACTGACAATCAGGTCAGGAAAATGGTACACTGCCCTTAGTCACCACTGACTTGAACTGGCCATCATGTCAGGAAAATGGGGCATCCGCCCTTTGCAAATCCTTACTTGAACTGACAATCAGGTCAGGAAAATGGGCCATCTGCCCTTAGCCACCACTGGCTTGAACTGTCAATCAGGTCAGGAAAATGGGGTATCCGCCCTTAGCCAATCCTGGCTTGAACTGACAATGAGTTTAGGAAAATGGGGCATCCGCCCTTATCCAATTCTTGCTTGAACTGACAATCAGGTCAGGAAAATGGGGCATCCGCCCTTAGCCAATCCTGGGGGCATCCGCCCTTAGCCAATCCTGGCTTAAACTGACAATCAGGTCAGGAAAATGGGGCATCCGCCCTTAGCCAATCTTGGCTTGAACTGACAATCAGGTCAGGAAAATGGGGCACCCGCTCATAGCTAATCCTGGCTTGAACTGACAATTAGGTCAAGAAAATGGGGCATCCGCCCTAGCCAATTATGGCTTGAACTGACAATCAGGTCAGGAAAATGGGGCATCCGCCCTTAGCCAATCCTGGCTTGAACTGACAATCAGGTCAGGAAAATGGGGCATCCGCCCTTAGCTAATCCGGGCTTAAAAGAGATATATTAGTTGGCAAACAAGAATGAACCTGCATCATTATTATATAATTAAACTTTTCAAAATCATATTACACATAAAATTTACGTAAATTCGAAATATTCCAGGCTCGGGGTATCTCTGTCCCATCCATATCCTCCAACCTGTAAGCACCACCAGCCAAAACTTATGTGACTCGAAATGGCCCTTGCCAAGTGGCATCCAACTTCCCCTTGGTTTTTCCCAGATCCGCCTTTCGCAATACCAGGTATCCCACCCGGAAATATCTCCTCCGGACTGTATTGTTATAAGCCACCCGAAATTGTCCTCTCACATGCTCCATTCTGACCGCTGCGCGATCTCTTTTTTCTTCAATTAAGTCTAGCCCGTCCTGCACTAGTACTTCGTTTTGATTTTCATCGAAGTTCTGTATTCGGTGGGTTTCAAGGCTGATCTCTGCGGGGATAACAACGTCCATGCCGTAAACCAAGCTGAAAGGGGTTTCACCCTTGCTTTCTTTGGGATTAGTACGGTAGGCCCAGAGTATCGAACTTATCTCCTCCACCCATTTACCCCCTGATCTTTCTAAGCGTGATTTGATTCCCTGGACAAGGATGCGGTTGGTCACTTCAACTTGTCCATTTACTTGCGGGTGGTAAACAGATGTGAAGTGTTGCTGAATTTTCATTTTGGCGCACCAAGCCCTAATTTTGGCTCCCATGAACTGGGTACCATTATCCGAGACCATGACCCTTGGAATACCAAATCGACACACAATATTTTTTCAGATGAAGCCAATCACTGCTTCTTCCATAATTTTTTCCAGAGCCTCGGCCTCGACCCACTTGCTAAAGTAATCAATGGCTACAATCAAAAATCTCTTCTGGGCTGGGGCCATTGGGAATGGTCCGACCAGGTGTATTTCCCATTTTGAAAAGGGACAGAGAGTGATCATTGTCATGAGATCCTCTGCTGGCTGGTGAGTCCATGGAGACATCTTTTGGAACTTTTCACATTTCTTAACGAAGTCCTCCGCCTCTTTTCGCAGCGATGGCCAGAAATAACAAGCTCGCATTATCTTGCTGGCCAGGGCCCTTGCTCCCATATAATTTCCACATCAGCCCTCATGGGTTTCTTTGAGGACATGGGTGCCCTCCTCTAAGATTAGACACCGCAAAAGGGGTTGCCCAAATCCCCATCGTAACAATGTATCCTTAATCAAACAAACCCGGGAAGACCTGGTCCTCACCCTCACTGCTCCCCTCTTATTTTTCAGCATCTCTCCTCTTTCCAGATATGCATTAATAGGGGAACACCAATCCTCTCTCTCATCTACTGAACATACTCGCTCTTCTCCGAATTCCTGGCCCGCCATCAGTAGAGTGATTACTCTCTCCCGACAATCCACAACTGAACTAGCCACCTTAGCCAAATAATCTACTCTCGTGTTTTCTTCTCTAGGGATTTGAAGGACAGTCAGAGTCCTCATGTCCTTGGCTAATTCCCTGACCCAGCTATGTATCTCTGCATGTGTTCATCTCTAGTCTCGAAATCTCCATTTATTTGTTTGCACACGAGCTGCGAATCAACTCTCGCGCATACCTGCTCTATCCCCAAATCCTTTGCCATTTGGACTCCCCTCAAGAGAGCCTCATATTCAGCTGCGTTATTAGACAAGGTATAGTTTATCCGTACTGTGTACTCAGTAGCCACACCTATCGGGTCGATCAATACTATGCCTGCACCATAGCCCAGTCTTCCTACCGTACCATCCGTAAAATTTATCCATTCCATGTTGCTTTCGGAAGAGCTGGTCATTTCCTGCATAAAATCAGCCAATGCCTGGGCTTTAATGGCTGTTCTGGCTTTGGAATTTATATCAAATTCGCTAAGCTCAATTATCCACTTGACCAGCCGCCCTGAAGCCTTTGGTTTGTCCATGATGGCCTTCAATGGTAGGTTGGTTCGCAAAATTATGCCATGTGAAAGAAAATAAGGTCATAATTTGCGCGTTGTACCCACCAGAGCTAGCATTGCCCGCTCCACCTTGACGTATCGAATTTCAGCATCATGCAATACTTTGCTCCAATAATACACAGGATTCTATATTTTTCCTTCTTCCCTAAGCAAAACTGAGCTGATAGCCTGCTACTCAACAGACAAGTACAAAATTAAAGGCTCGCCTTGAATTGGCTTAGTAAGCAGCGACATACTAGTAGGTGCTCTTTCAACATCCTGAATGCCTTTTCGCACTCATCACTCCATTGAAACCGAGCTTTCTTGCGCAAGGCCTGGAAGAATGGTAAATTTTTCTCAGCTAAGCGAGAGATAAATCTAAAGCATTTATTCGGCCTGCCAGGCACTACATCTCTTTCACGTTCCTTGGAGCTTTCATATCCATGATTGCTCTAACTTTTTCTGGGTTGGCCTCGATTCCCTTCTCTGTGATCATATAGCCCAGGAATTTACCAGCTCTAACCCCAAAAGCACACTTCTTGGGATTGAGCTTCATCCTGTATCTTCTCAAAGTGTCGAAGGTATCCTTTAAGTCATCCACATGCGAGGTTGCCTTCATTCTTTTGACTAACATGTCATCAACGTACGCCTCCATGTTCCTTCCCAACTGATCTTTGAACATCTTATCCACCAGTCACGGATACGTGGCACCTGCGTTTTGGAGCCCAAATGGCATGAGCACATAACAATACGTTCCTTTCGGGGTTATAAAACTAACCCGCTTCCAGTCCTCCTCTGCCAGCCGGATCTGATGATAACCCTGTGAGGCGTCCATCATGCTTAATAGATCACATCCAGACGTGGATTCAACTAGCTGGTCTTCCCTAGGCAGAGGGTAGTGATCCTTAGGGAAAGCACGGTTTAGATTGCAGAAATCTATACACATACGTCAATAGTTTGGAGTCTTTGGGACCAATATCGCATTAGAAAGCCACTAAAGAATTGTATTTCCTGAATGTGCTAAGCTTTCAGCAGTTTTTCAACCTCGACTTCGATGATTGCCTCCTTCTCTGGAAAAAATTGAGCTTTCGTTGTTTCACTGGCCTTTCTCCAGGACTGATGTTGAGGTGGTGATCAACGACAGCCGGGTCTATTCCCACCAAGTCCTGTGGGGACCAAGCAAAGACGTCAGCATTATCCCTCCGAAATTGGACACGGTCTACCAGGATTTTTGGGCTCAAGGTCGTTCCCACTCGCACAACACTAGTATCGTCCCCTGGGACCATCTCGACCATCATCAGACCCTATTCTCTCTAAGCCAGCTCTGGCAATGCATTCTCCACCTTAGCTCTGTTGTTTTGTCTTTCCTCTTTATTGCGTTGAATGCACTCGACGTACGTTTGCCTGGACGCATACTGATCTCCCTAACCTCGCTTCTTCCATCCTCGACAGGAAACTACAACTTCATATGGTATACCGAGATCACTGCTTGGAACTGGCTCAGGGATGGTCGCCCCAGCATAACACTGTACAAAGATGGTGCATCTACAACCAAGAATCGCACTGTCTTGGTCATCCTGTATGGCTCTTCCCCTCATGTAACCAAAAGCTTTACTGCTCCCAATGGTTTTAAAGCTCCCCCTGAGAATCCTACCAATGAGGTTGTCACTTCTTCCATATCTACATACGGTTTCATCTTTCTATAACAATCATAGAATAGGATATCAACCGAGCTTCCCGTATCCACAAATACCCTTCTCACATTATAATTTGCGATAGTGGCTGTTATGACCAAGGCATCCACGTGAGGAGCCAAGATGCCATTATAATCCTCTGATCCGAAACATATGCTTTTGCTCGGGGCTATCTGTCCCACCTCTCGCGATTTCCTGACCAGGTCCTTTGCGGCTCAGACATAGCTATTTTGGGTTCACCTAGAGTGTTTGTCCCACTCACCTCCTGTGATCATCAGGATTTCTCCACGTATGGCCTTGGTTTGATCACTCCGCCTTCTATTATCTCTTCCATTATCTTGTCCCTGCTTATTCCCTTGAGGTCGATCACGCCTACGAGAGTCAGACCTGGATTCTTCTCTTCTCATCTACACATACTCCTTGAGGTGCCCAGCTTGCACCATCCTCTCCAGTTCATCCTTTAGATGAGTGCACTGATCCGTGTCATGGCCATATTCATTATGGTATCGACAGAATCGATTAGACCTTTCCTTCCTCGGTTTCTGAGAGTAAGTTTTGGGCCACTTGAGATTGGGATGCCTCTCGATTGCCTGCAAGATCTTCACCTGAGGGGTCGCTAGAGGCGTGTACTTATTAAAGCGAGGTCGTCCTACCACCAGGTCTGGACTAGATCTCTTTATTGGCTCTCTCTCCTCTCTTTCGTACCGATCTCTTTTATTCTCTCCTTCTTCCTTGATTCTTAAGGCCTCCTCCAAGTGAATGTACTTCTATGCCCGCTCTAAAAGCTCTCCAAATTTCAGCACTAGCTTAACCACCAGTGACTGGAAAAATTATCCTCTCCTCAGCCCTTGTGCCAACGCATGAACCAGGAGTTTTTCAGATGCCGATGGCACCTCCAGCTTCGCGTTCATGAATCGGTTGATATATGCACGCAAGCTCTCATTCTCCTTTTTCTTCAGACTGAACAATTCCAGTGGCGTTTTCTGATATTTCCTGCAGCTGGTAAACTGATGCAGAAATGCTGAGCTAAATTCATCAAAGTTGCTGATAGAACGCGGCGGCAGCTGACTAAACAAGAGCTTGGCTGATTTAGTGAAGGTCATTGGGAAGACCTGGCACATGACCGCGTCAGAGAATTTGTGCGCAGCCGCTGCGATTTCCAAACAGCTCAGGTGATCCCATGGGTCTATTGTCCAGTTGTACTCAAAGCCCAGGGATCTATAAGAAGATGGTACATCATTACGCATGACCTCCTCAGTAAACGGCGTGCCTCTCCATTTCGGTGCTGCCTCTGCGCTTGCCATTTTTTTCTTAAACTCCCTGATCTCCTTCTGCAGATTTTGCATCTGCTCGGTGAGATCCGGGTTAGCCTGGCCCGATGTTTCACTATCAGAAGTGGAAAAATTCTCCTCTCTGTCCTGGAGGGAGGTCAAAATCATGAGTTGGCCGCGCGACGGTTCCATTTCTGATAGCGCAACCATCCGGGCTGGGGGTGTTTTAGATGGTGGCTTTGAGAATTCTTCAAACTTCTTCTCCACAACCACTTCCACGACTTTTCCGATGAGCTCAGACAACTACCTGTGGAAAGTTTCGTTCATCGATCCACCATCAACAGGTGTGGATCCACCAGAGGGGGGTTGCGTGATGCTCGGTCCCGCCACTACTGGCCTTGTCGGTGACGACCCTGTTGACTGTGGCATACCCCATGATGCGGCGGAACTAGAAGTACCACTCGTTTCCCCCACCAGATTTTGCCGTAAACCCACCGAATCGATGTGTTACTCTCTCGTCTTAGCTATTTTCTTCCCACAGAAGGCGCCAACTGTTTCACTAAAAATATGACAACGCCTGAGATTAACACTTTGCCTCACGTGAGCCTGACCTGCACCAAAAAATACATCAGAAAAGGACCACTGGAGGTTTTCCGGTGGAGTCCTCTCTGATGCTTAAGTCAGATAAGCGTATGGAGTATTTCAGTGTGCAAGGAAAAGAATGCTCAAGAATGACATACCTCTCTCAGCCTTGAGGCTGAGGTATTTATAGTTTTCCCTGTGGGGACCCCATCCGGGATCTCGGAAACAAAGGCCGCGAATCAAAGGCCGTTACGCAATCAATTTGGGACAAGTGGTCCCACTTGTCCCCTTCTGGGAGTCCAGGGCACCTGATCTGCCCTGAGCCTGCCCTCTTATGATTATCTCGTAAGGGATCTGGACCAGGACAATTCCTAGGCTGAGATGTTCCCGCTCTCGCTATGTCTCTAACTTCATCTGGGAGGACCAGGACAATTCCTGGGCTAAGATGATCCCGCTCTCGCTATGTCTCTAGCTTCTCATGGACAGGGCTGGCCTAGCCCCTGGTCTTCTCCTTAGTAATCTCAAGGTCGCGATTTTTGGTGTTTGCTCTTAGTGACTTTTGTTCGTGATCTTATTTTTTTATTTGTGTTAGTGTTCGTTTATGATTTTTTTTTTGTGTTTGTTCTTTCCGAAACATTTAATCTCTTTTATTGAGTGTTGTACTTTGTAGACACATCTTTAAAGATTCAAAATTAATTCGACTAAAGATGGCTAACTATCGAGCTAGTTCGCCATATGATGACCCATACGCTCCACCTTTCGAATGTCAATTCCCTCCATCGTATGATGACCCGTATGCTTCGAGCGGTCGAGAATGTGCCCATCCTTTCAATTATTCCGGCCCATATCCTTCATGTTGCTATAATCCGTGCATGGATTCTTATGCACCATCTTGTGGATATTATGAATCGGGTTTTAACGATTCTCATGCTCAAATCACCCCACCTTATTCCTTACCCGAGCGCCGACTCGTATGCTCCATCGTTTCAAGATTTCTAATCTTCAAGCTACGATGTTTACATTCCACCCACCTCTAATACATATACTTCGAGCGGCGATCCTTATGCTATAGTTTCTCAAGATATGTTCGTGTCCCTTTTCTCGGGCTTAGAATCTTATGTAACCAAGATTTCGGATTGGGTTCAATGGATGGATAAACACATGGATCGCCTCAAGATTCAATTAGAGAAACTTGTCAAATAGGCGTACGGGCTTGACTAACCTTGTAATGAGGACATGCACATCGTTGATGTGGAAGATTCCATCTTGGTTGAGGGCAGTTCGAGCTCTGATGATCTTTTAAACGAGGTGTGCAAGGAGGTGCAATTGGTAGGTGAGGCGAAAAAGTTGGAAGTCAGCATTATCTCTCCCGTGCTTTTTGAGATATTGTACAAGACTATGTGGGAGAGTCACCTTCGGGTGAATTATTGAACCTCATGCCGTGCCACCTGACGCTTTGTATGAACATGAGATGGAGGCGTTTAAAGAGATAGTTGAGAAGGAGCCCGCTTGCCCTCTTTTAAGCCCGGTTCTGACTTTACATGACTTTGAGGGCATTGAGGCGGTGATCAAGGGAACAACAGAGCATGGTTTAGTTGATAGAAGTTTCATTTGCTCATCATATTTTCTAATTCTTCCTTTGATCAAGGATCACCCCGTGTTACAATTGTCCTTTAAAAGGCAACCCAATCCTTTTAACTCTGTTTGTTTTTGTGTGTTTTTGTTTCTTTTTGTTTCAGGTCATCTTTGATTTTGAAGCCCTTTGGACATTTTTTGGACGCTCAACTCATCACCACAAGCGCGATTTCAGGGACGTCTCTCTCTTTCTCTTACCTTTTACTAGACCTAGCTTAATTTTTTGTATCATACAATGTGGACATTGTATATTTTAAGTGTGGGGGATTATTCGTATGCTTGCTTATGTTTGATTTGAGTCGTGTGTATTTATATTGACTAGAACCTTGAAGAAGTGACGTGGTTAGATGCTTTGGTTAGGATTTTACACTTCCGTTCGAACAATAGTGTAATTGTGGGGAATGAAGTGTAAAGAATCTATGAAGTGTCTTATCCCCTTTTCTATTCTTGTTTAAGTCGAATACTCTTTACTAGCCCCATTTTCCAATACCCTCTATAGGACTTTATGTAAGTTTTCTTATTTATTTTTGGAGACGTTAAAACTCCATGTGCGAAATTGAAGAATGTTATCAGTTGCACTTAGCAACGTAAGATTGGAGTCAATGAACTCTCATTTTTTATTTATGTAAAGTATGCTCATTTAGTACCTCATCTCTATGGGTAATCATAAAAAAAAGATAAAAAGAAAAAGAAAAAAGAAAAGAAAAAGAATAAAAAAAATAAGTACAAGAAGAGAAATCCTTGTACAAGTTAAGTTCTTATTTTCGTTTTTATTTCTTAGATTGTATTGTTAAGGAGGTGTATAGATGATTGGTCTAGTTCGGTGATGACTTGGCAGTTTGTTCATGAATAGACTTTGGTTAAGGCATAGATGGAGGACGTACATGGAGGGCAACTCATTACTTTTAGGTTTTCGAAAGCTAGTCTAAATCTCTTATCTCAACGTTATTGTGTCGTCCTTTTAGTTGATTTTTCAGTCAATTTAATGCATTAACTTCTTGAATCATTTGAATGCATTAGTGATTAGGACATCGGGTAGTTAACTTTTCCTTGTCTACGTCTAGATTTGATTTTGCTTGAGGACAAGCAAAGAGCTAAGTGTGGGGGAGTTGATTTGTACATATTTGTATGTGTTTTTCGTGTGTTTTTGCATTGTGTTTTGTTTGTTTTTACGGGTTTTAGGTTTATTTTCTTCTCGTTTCTCTTCGGTTTGGTGTTTTGCGTTTCTTTTTTCGTTTAATGTTTTTTCTCTCTTATTTCGTAAGTTACCATCTAATTATGCTTAATTTTCTATTTCAGCTTCGAAACGAAAAAAACTGGACGAGCGACGTGCAGAAGTTCTACAGGCGCCCACAACCAGCGCCCGCATCGATGCCCATAGGCGCCTGTGTCGATTGATGCCATTCTCATCGACGCGTACCAACCGCACCTGACGCCCGCGTCAATTGACCATCAGTCGATGCAAACTTGTAGTAGCGTCGATCCTAGCTCGTGTCGATCGATGCACTGCGTAGTCGATAGAGCACCCTGGCTCGTGTGGACGTCGACGCATGGCTCGCGTCGGTCGACGTTATGATGGTTTCAGTGGTTATTTTCAGATAAATCTATATAAAGTCGTTGGTTTCTTCAGAAAACAGTGGCCTGACTGTGGGAAAGGTTCCACATCACAGAATTCACTCGGTTATTTCCCCCTTTCAATCGCATGCAAGATTCGAGTTGAATAGTTGAAGATCGCAAGTTCAAGTCTTCGTTTCCTCGTTTGTTCTTCTTATTCGTTCTACTTTTCAGTGTTTAAACTTTAGTTTCTTAGATTTTATATGTAAGATATATTAGTTCGTAGTTTGTAGATTAATTTAGTTTGAACGTCGTTACTTTTCTAGGTTAATTCGTAAGCTTTCACTTTCTCGCTTTTGCAAATTTGAATGATTAAATTGCTTTAGTAGTTTCATTATGATTTCTCGTAATATTAGTTGTTTAGATGCTTGGTAATTTTCAGGCTTTAAATTGATGAAATTCTGTTTTTGAATATGTTAATGGTTGTCGGCTAGAATTTATCGGTCTAGTGCCTAGAGTCATTTAGAACCATCACTCGGGATGATTCGACGTTTGATCGACAAGTCGGGATTAACAACCCTGGCTAGTATCTAAGGTGCTCGATAAAATTCCCAAGTGATCGTGGAGACGATTCTAGTGCACTAGAACTCTCGCTTTCTTAATTGTTTCAAGGCTTTTGATTTTCTTACTCAAAGTTTAATTCATCGTCGTAGATGTTAGAACTTCTCAAACAAAAATTGGATCATGTGTTTATTTTAGTCTTTTCTTTTGTTTTCTCGTTCGTAAAACCAAACACCGGAATAACTTCCGATTAGTCTTCCTTGTGATTCGACTCGAGTCCAACTTACCACCTACAGATGCTCTGTTCTCTTGCGGACGAGCTTTTTATTTTAAATAAAAAGTAGGTGTAAATAGTTCGATTCAATAGGTTAACTATGATCGTGCACAATTTATTAAGTACATTAGACATCCTATGACCCAAGCATACTCTAACTGAGCAACTAGTTCAACCTTGTTAGCTATTAGATTTATCTTTAGATCAATGGGCGTCCTACTTTATGGACCCTCGTAGGCATTGAATTTCTTGAGCACTTTCTCAACATATTAAGATTGTGACAAAATAACTCCTTCTTGAGTTTTTTTGATTTTAATCCCAAGGATTACATCAACAACTCCCATATCTTTCATTTCAAAATATCGATTTAACATTCTCTTAGTATTCATGATCACATCATGATTACTGCCCATGATCAACATGTCATCCACACATAGACATAAAATAACATATGCATTTGATGTTCCTTTGACATAAACGCATTTGTCACATTCGTTAATTTTAAAGCCATTTGGCAACATAATTTTGTCAAACTTCATATGTCATTGAGTTGGAGCGTTCTTAAGTCCATACCAAGACCGAATCAGTTTGCACACCTTTTTCTCTTCACCAGGTGCTACAAGTCCTTTAGTTTGATCCATATATATTTCTTCTTCCAATACCCCAATCAAAAACGCAGTTTTCACATCCATTTAATGAATCTCTAGATTGTGCAGAGCAACAATCGCAATAAGTACTATAATGGATGCTATCCTCGTTACCGGTGAGTATGTATCAAAGAAACCATAACCTTCTCTTTGCTTAAACCCTTTGGCAACCAAACGAGTTTTAAACTTATCAATGGTTCCATCCGCTTTCAGTTTCCTTTTCAGGATCCACTTACAGCCCAGGGACTTACCACCAGGTGGTAGATCAACTAATTCCTAAGTGTGATTTTGCAGTATGGATTCCATTTCGCTATTATTAGCTTCTTCTCAGAGTGGTGCTTCTGGGCTGGATAGAGCTTTCTTAATGGAATTTGGATCATCATCCAACAAGTACGTGATAAGATCAAGTCCAAAAGACTTTGCAGTCTTTACCCTTTTTCCACGTCTTGGTTCATCACTATTTAGTTTTGAACCAGTTGTAGTTTCATATGTTCTTTTATTAGAACTAGATTCTGTCTTATCTTTACATAGAAAGATATTCTCAAGAACTATCGTATTTCTTGACTCAATCGTAGTACTTTTAGAAATCCTAGGATTTTCCGATTTGTGTACTAAGAATAGATATGCCATACCGTTTTATGCATATCTGATAAAAGTGGAGTCGACCGTCTTTTGTCCGATCCTCATTTTCTTTGGTTCAGGTACAATGACCTTTGCAGAACACCCCCACACTTTTAAGTATTTATAAGATGGCTTACGAATTTTCCAAAGTTCATAAGGAGTCTCATTTTTACCTTTCAGTGGTATTTTATTTAAAATGTGGTTGGCCGATAAAACAACTTCCCCCCACATGTTTTGGGGTAAACCCGAGTTAATCAACATGGCATTCATCATCTCTTTAAGTGTTCTATTTTTGCGTTCGGCGACAACATTAGACTGTGGTGAATACGGCTATGTCATTTGATGTATTATACCCCTCTCGGCACATAATTATTCAAACGGAGCTACATATTCACCACCTCTATCACTTTGGATTATTTTGATCCTTTTGACAAGTTGATTCTCTACTCCAGTTTTATATCTCTTGAATATTTCAAGAGCTTCATCTCTGCTTCTTAACAAATATAAGTAGAAAAACCCATTGCAATCATCAATGAATGTTATAAAAAACTACATTCCACCTCTAGTTTTCCCAAATATGTGATCACATAAGTCAGTGTGAATCAAACCTTGAGATTCATTGCATCTTTCCACCGAATGGAATGGTAATTTAGCCATTTTGGCTTCAATACAAATTTCACATCTATTTTGTGATCAATTTTTGAGTTTGGTAATAAACCTAAATTCATAAGTCTTTTCTTGCATTTAGATTAACATGTCCTAACCTAATATGGCATAAATAAGAACACTCAAGCAAGTAAACAGAATTAGATGCATTTCCATTCATACTTGAAGAGTTGACAGGGCGATTAGCCATTACATTCAGTTTAAACATCCTTTGTCTAGATAACCCCTACCTAAGAAATGTCCAAACTTGCTTAACCCAAATTTCTTAGCTTCAAAGACTAACTTAAATCCATGCTCAACCAGCAGTGATCCAAATACTAGATTTTTACGGATGTCTAGGACATGCAGCACTTCCTTCAGCAGTAGCTTTTTTCCAGAAAATAGCTTAAGAGCAACATTTCCAATTCAAGACATTTTCAAAGAGGACGAATTCCCCATATGGATCTTACGACCCATCAAAACAGTGTAGTTAGAAAACACATCTATGTTAGAACAAACATGCCAAGTGGCACAAGTATCAATGTACCACTCTCTTAGGTTATCAACCAAATTACCTTCAAACACCACAATTGACATATCTAAGTCATTCAGTTCAACAGGTTCAGGAGCAATAAGATGAGCACTTGATTGTCCCTGGTACTGCCCATTGTTCTTTTTGGGATTCTTGCAATCTTTTGCCATATGGTTTGGTTTGCCACAATTATGACAATTTCTAGTAAACTTCCAAACCTTGGCAAATTGCTTGCCTTTGTTGTTTTGAGCATTAAGCACTTTTCTTTTAAAGATCCTGCCTTGCTCCAACAGATTAATCCGAGCCTCCATTGGAGATCGGCCAATCTTATTCTCAGATTTTCTATTGTCTTCTTCAATACGAAGCTTGACAATCGACCTCTCCAGTGTCATCTCTTTTGTCTTGTGTTTAAGGTAATTTTTGAAGTCTTTACAACCCAAAGGTAACTTCTCAATCAAGGAAGCTACTTGGAAGGATTCACTTAGGTTCATTCCCTCAACATGGATATCATGCAAAATAAGTTGGAACTCCTGAACTTGAGAGATGACAGTCTTAGAATTGACCATCTTAAAGTCCAAAAACTTCCCAATAAAAAGCTTTTTCGCTCCAGCATCTTTAGACTTGTACTTTGTCCCCAAAGCATCCTGAAGTTCCTTAAAAGTCTTCACAGGAGTGTATACATTGTACAGTTCATTGCTCAGTCCATTCAAGACATGGTTTCGGCAAAGGTTATCACATTGGTCTCAAGCATCGTACGCAACACGTAGATAATCATTGACTTCATTTTTCGCAAACAAAGTTGGATCCTCCTTCAAATATCTAGCTAAATCTAGAGTGGTTAGATAGAACATCATCTTTTGTTTCCATCTCTTGAAATCAAGACCATTGAATTTTTTAGGTCTTTCAGCATGAACGTTGGCAGCAGGAATATCAACATTTTGAACAAAGGTTCTTGTTACTTCGGCATTAATCGTCGATTGTTGATTGATGTTCTCCATGAGTTCAGTAACAAAACAATTTTGTCTTGCGATTGTTACAAAATAGAAATACGAAAAGGAAATTGCTACTGAACTGTACTAAAGTTCTTACAAAAGCTAAAAAATAAAAACTAGTAAAACTGAAAGGTAACACATTCTTGAACCAGACAGATTGATCGACAATTCGAGGCGAGAAAGATCTTTTTCCACAAGACAAATATGCCCTGTCTAGTGATGACGGAACTGTCATAATGTCCCCAAAGATACAATGACTTAACGCCTTTGAAGTAGTAGCACACAAAACTTCAAAGTCCCAACAAACATGAAAAGTGTGAAACTCAGTACAATATATTTAAACGAATGCTTGAGGTTTTAGTGAAAAAGTATGTAGAATGAATTTGATTCAGTGTATCTTCTGCCTAAAACTTCTAAGTCTATTTATAAACTTCACCTTGTAGGGGTTGGGAATTTTAAAAGGATGGAGCATTTGTAATTAGTGGCTTTAATTCTCCACTATAGACACTACCTCCACTACCTCCATTATCACAGCTTTGAGACTCCTCAAATGCTGCTGATGAAGTTGAGAAGTCATGGGTCGAACCCATTTTCATTTGAAAAAAGGCCTAAGCATCTTAATGGGTCGAGCCCATTCTCCTTTGAAGCGTCCAAAAATAAAACTGAATTCTCATTTAGCTCAAGAGAGGCCAATGGCCCAGAACCTAAAGACCCAAAGAGTCCAAAGTCCTAAGTCACTGTTTAAGATCCAAAGCCAAGGCCAAGGTCAATGCCTAGGCCCAAGCCCACAGTTACAACCACCTAGTGCATGGGCTTAATCACATGATCCTCAATACAACTTCCTTTTAACTTATAAAGTGTTTAAAATTTCCTTACATTTTTAATGTGAGATTTTATACACTTCCTCTTTTCATATGGCTAACTTACAAAATTTATTTCACTCACCGAAAATCAGTTTTGAGAAAAAAAATATACTATGATTATCTACTCAATACGTAAAATAATATTATAATATTTAATTCTACATGATTTAAATATTTAGCCATCAAAATTAGCCTCAACAAATCTAATTTTCCAACAATCCCCCACATGAGTGAAAATCAATGCATGTATGTATGCAGACTCTTGTTCTCAGTCATCATAAGATGTTTCAGCATCAGGATATGTAGTTTGTGGCTTTGAACCATCCATAGTAAATATCATCAAATATACTGGTGGCATAGTGGACTAGATCCCTTGGACTATCCCTCCGTAGTGTATATCAAGATAATGATAATTACATAATAAAATGTTATCACCTTTCGGTTCGAAAGTTGTGTCTGTTTTGGCCATAGACATCACTTTGGGTTCCTAAGTGTTTACATATTGAAGCGGCCCTCACTTCACACATACATCAAAAGTATCCTGATATACTTCACCTTAAAAGGTTTGGGATTCATTAAAAACCCTCTATACTTAAGCGTATTACAATTCTCAGGTACAAATTCACTTGGATTGCTTTTCAGGGATGAGACTAGAACATTCAACAAGTTCCAAGTGATCAACTAAATTTCCATATTTTAGTTTCCCCATTGAACCAATTTTGTGGGATCTCCTTTCCTCAGCAAAACGTGGAGAATTTGAGACAAGACGCGAGGAGAAACGAAGGAGTTAACCAACAGCACAACGTAGTCAATCACCAACCCAACATCGCAAATATAAGGCAAAATGAAGAGAGGAACGACGATCTCAATCGTCAACACAACATCGAGAACATGCCATTCAGGAATGAAGACTTTCTTTAGCATAACGAGTATGCTAACAATCATAGGAACGTGAATGATTGGTTGGAGAACCAAAACCATGGCTATGAACAAGACCATTTTGAAAGGAGATACGAGTGCGACAATGATTACGAAAGAAACGCATATGACAACCGCTACGAAAGAGCTCAATACCAAGTTAGAGAACCAAGGGGAGATCGAGCACCTAAACAACGTGCTTTAGCACGTCTGAAGGTTGTACCTTTTAGGTCCGCTATAGTTCTTGGACCAACCACAAGAGAAGTGGAAATTAAACCACATTAACTTAATTTACTCCCGACTTTTCACGAAGGTGCCCATGAAGACCCTTTAGCATTTCTGAACTATTTTATTGATGAAGTGGGCAGATTTGTGGTTCATGGCCTTAATCAAGAGGAAGTGCGAATGATTTGTTTCCCGTATATCATGAAGGACAAAGAAAATTCATGGCTTCTATCCCTAGGGCTTGGTTTGTTCACTGACTGGGAGATGATAAGCGAGAAATTTTTAAATCATTACTATTCAGCACAAACAACGGGGCATCTTCGGAGGCAAATTGCTACCTTTGAACAGTTGGATGGAGAGCTATTCCATGAAATATGGGAGCGTTGCAAGACGCTTTTTCAAGCTTGCCCCCACCAAAACTACTCTCTGGAGATGACTAACCAATTTCTCTTCGATGGATTGTTGGACCATGGGAAACGAGAAGTAGAGATAGCGGCAGGAGGAGATTTTGGAGATTTAACAGCCCCCGAGGCAAGACGAGTGTTGGAAAAGCAAAGCGAGAAATCTAGACAAACCAACTCTCGTCTTCGTAAATTAAAAGTTAATGAGATGTCCATTCCCGATCCTGATTTTGATGACGAAAGATTAGTCAAGGAGAAATGTGAGGAGATATTTGATGAGAAATTGGCAGCTTGGAAGGCCGAACGGGCGAGCAAGGCCTCTTCCAAAAAGGTTGCTGCGACGTGTCACTAATGCGGATCCCCCGAACATTTAGCAAACATGTGTCCAAACAATGTTGAACAACATGAAGACGTTAACGCAATCCAGAATTATTCAAATCAAGGGCCCAGAAAGTTTACCGCGCAACGTGGTAATCCTCTTTTTAAGTGGGGCCCAGGAAGTCCGAATTATATGCCACCTGATCCACAATACCCACCACCAAATGCACAAGCACCATTGCCACCACCACACAATAATTTCCATACACAAGGGCAGGTGCCTATAACAGTTCAATCGAATGATTAGCTTTTGGTTTGGCAACAGAATGAAGTGGCCGAAACTATTAAAAATCGAGATGGACTCGCGGACGTTCGAAACGAAATCACTGACATGAAAAAGGCTATTCTTGAGAATACAACTGGGCAGAGGAAACTAGAAACATCAATAGGTCAATTATCGACTCACCTACCCAAGCTCTCAAATGAGAAAGGTAAACTTCCAAGCCAAGCAGAACAGGCGTCGGCGGTTCATGTCCTTCGTAGTGGAAAGAAGATCGATAACGGAGTAGTTGACCGAGATGATGAGGTCGAGGTCGAGAATAAAACACCAACTCCTAGCAAGGGCGATAATTCTAAACCAGTAGACCAGCTGCATAAATCCTCTAATCGATATATTCCCGGATCCATTCAAGGGACGATTTCGAATAACGCCCCTGACAAAGACGATGTTCCTAAACCATCACCGCCGAAGCAATTAACGACACCAATCAAGGATGTTATTCCTTTTCCAAGCCGTTTGGGTCCAGCTAAAGAAAACAAAAGGTTCATGGAACTATATAACCTATTGAAAAACGTCAATATCAACTTACCACTTTTGGAGGTAATCAAAATAATGCCCGCCTATGTGAAATTTTTCAAAGAACTTGCTCCAAGGGAGAGACGCTTGGCGACAAATCAATTTGTAACACTGCCAAGGAAAGTGAGCGCGGTTTTCAAAAAGCCATTTCCACCGAAGGAGCGCAATCCTGGAAGTTTCTGCATCACTATTTCATTGGCTAATGGACAAAAGCAATAGGAATGTTGGATCTTGGAGCAGGAGTTAATCTAATGCCTTATTCACTTTATCAAGAATTTGATCTTGGACCACTGAAGCCGACGACCATGCAATTACAGTTGGTCGATCGCTCAATTCGGCTACCTTTGGGGATGGTTGAGGATGTTTTAGTGCAGGTTGGAGAGCTAGTGGTTCCAGTTGATTTTGTGATTATGGACATTGGCGAAGTGGCGGTGGAGAGCACGGAGCATACCATTTTACTGGGGTGCCCTTTTATATCTACCACCCATACATTAATTGATGTTCACAAGGGAAGAATGAAGATGACCGTTTTGGGCGAATCAGTGACGTTTTCTCTAAAGGATATTCAAAACACTCCTACTCCTGCCATGCTAGATGATTGTTCATTCGTTGATTCCGTTGCATCACGCATTCATGAGCTAAAGGGAGTCATGGTTGTGGACAAATTAGGCGACGGGGACGACGCAGGATTTCTAAGGACGGAGGGGGATACGCTAGAAGTTGATTTAAGCAAGGAGTTTGACGAGTTTGACGACGAGAAGCATTTGAGTGGAGAAGATTTGATCGAGTTATTGGGGATTGACATGAACGATATTATTGAAAAATTTCGAGATGAATTAGATATGGAGAGCAAAGCACCCGAGGGAAAGGTGGAGTTTAAGCCACCAACAAATCATTTGATGTACGATTCCCTCGACCCCAATAAATTCTTTGACTACGCAAGGAACAAGGGCAAGGCTTACGACAGCATTTGGATGCCAAATAAGAAGAAATCGAAAGAGGTTCGCACCAAGGAAGTTATAAACTTGCAGTATGATGTTGGTCAATTAGTGTTGAATATTTATAAACATAAGTTTGATCCAAACAATCTTGAATCCGAATGGAGTGGACCATTTTTAGTTAAAGAATTTGATGAATATGGAGTAGCCACTCTATACAATGAGTGTGACAAGACGTATTTTCAAGTTCATAAGCATCGACTTAAGCCATATTACGAGAACTGTATGAAGAGTCGAAATGGTAGCAGGAGAGAGTTTGTGGGCTTACCACAAGGAAGAGATTAATCGAGCATATAGCATCGAGCAAGCGACATTAAAATTTGCGCTTCTCGTGAGGCAACCCGAGCTTTTTGTATCCTTTTGTATTTTAATTTCAGTTTATTTAATGTTTTATTTTGGTTTTTATCTTTTTAGAACAGATGGAAGGACTCGAACAAGGAGAATTTATCAATAAGCGAAGGAATATCGACCCAGGAATTCCGCCCGCATCGACGCTGAGACTGCTCGCGTCGATCAACGCGATGTCGACGCAACTGCCAAGGAATTAGTCTTTATCGCATCGATTGGGCTCGCGTCGGTTGATGCAGCATCGATGCGAGTCCTTACCCGGCCCAGAAGCGTTTAAAATTTGGATTTTGACCCGCAAAACCGCCCCAACCCCCCTTTATTCTCACTTTTCAACTTACAATCTCTTCTTCTTTTTCATAATTCTTTCCTTCTTGATTTCAAATACTTTCCTTCTTGATTTCTTTCCTTGCAAATACAAGACCACATTAACCAAAAATTCCCAGAAATCCCACCTCCAAAATTCCATTCAAGCAATTTCTCCAAAACGGGCTACGTAGGTTTGGGGCAATTTTACGAAAATAAGCTAATTCGAGCTACAATCATCGAGGTACTTCGCTTATAACTCTCTTGGGATTCATATATTGTTGATTGGTTGTGTTGGGAAGTTCTTGGTGCAAGAATTAGTGTTCGATGGAATTCCCCAAAGAACCAAAAGGTTTTATTTTCAAGATTTTTCATTCCCGTTCAACTTCTATTTGATTGACAATGTCTCGAACAGGAAAACGCAAGGATATTTCAGGGAAATACGGAGCGTCGTTCCCAATTTACGACAAAAAGGAAGGGGACATTTTTAAGAATATTCGACAATGGGGGTTCGCGACCTATGGGACGTTAAACGTTGACGGTATTGAGGAGGAAGCCTCAAATGGATCGGAGCACCACACCGACCTTTCTCATTATGTCGACGGCCTCGGTTGTTTGTATTTCGCCCGCATGCACCTACCCAGATTTAGCGAGCTTATGCTCGAGTTTTTCACTACGTTGGGAATCCGGAATGACGAGACGTTCACATGTAGACTAGGTGGTAACGACGTTTATGTGGATGAATAAATTTTTGGCAACACTTTTGGTTTCCCGACCGAAGGGGACCACCCGGTAGGCGTTCAAGGCTTCGATTTAGCCTATTTTTGGGGGATGATCACCGGGGGCAACACGGGCAATTGTAAACAATTTCCTTGCTCGAAGATTCGAGATGACGCCCTCTATGTCGCCTATAAGATTCTCGCCCATATTGTTTTATGTAAGAATGATTTTCTTTGCTTTGTTTGTTTCGTCTTTTTTTAGGACATCTCATTTCAGGTACATTGAAGCGATGGCCAATTGCACAAATCAACGAGTAGCGGCTCGACCTTCTATTTTCAGGGATGTTTCCTTTTCCTTCCTCTTTTTGATTTTTGGATGTATTTGTTGCAAATAGGAGATTTCCCGGATTTTTGGAGAGTGGGGTGGTCGAGTGTGATTTTTATTGTTTATTTGTGAAATTCTTATTTGGCCTGTAATAATTAAATACTTAAACGTGATTAATTGCTATTTATGTGCTAAATTGTGTTTGTATGGCCTTCCTGTCAAAGTTTACTACGTATGAATTGATGTTCTTGTCTTTGAGCGTGTATAAGTGCATAAAAAATTTCAAGTTATTATTTATATATTGTAAAATGTTACTTGGACGCAATCGGTTTCGCAAAACCTTAAAACCAGCGTCAATTCAAAACTGATTCATGCAAAAGCCAGTGAGTAGCCTGAGTGATTATCATTATTGCATGTACTTGAATAAGTTTCAGTCTTGAGTGAGTATCTAACTACGAGATCTGGTTTTCAGGTGACTTCATGTGGATCCCAACAGACCCATTCATTCGAGTTGTGTTTGCTTCCATCCGGTTCATTCTTGCTTCACCCTTCTTGAAATGAGGTTTCATTTTAACCACGAATGCAGTCAACATGTCTTTTATGCTTAATTTCTTGTTCTCATTTATCACTCCATTTGTCACCAAGAAGCTCGTTGGTGGTTGGAGTGTGTTGTTCAGATTGACATAGGAGAAATCGGAATGATCCTCATCCTCGTATAGTATTAATTTCCACGTTGGTTACCTCTTTAATTTTTGCGTGAAGTTTCTTTAGCTGAAAAAGTTAACATCCTCAACCACTTCATGCATGGAAATCCCACTTGATATGCTCAATTATTTTGATGACATAAACATGTAAAAATTGCTATTCCATGCCGTTAGTTGTTGAGTCATAGCGGATATCATATCATTCTCGCTCACCATAATGGGCTTTTTCATCATTGATCATTCCATTGGTTATTTATAGATATTTTCCACTATCTCTTCAAGAATATTCATCACATTGTTGTAATTTTTGCTGATAGATCGCCTCTAGAAGATGCATCTACCATAACATTCATTTGCCCCCTCAACTCATTGTAAAAGTAAAAAATTTGTTGGTCTCCAAAAAAAGATGTTGAATACACTTTCTCAATAGGTCTCTAAATTCTTCACAAGCCTCATGTGATGGATCTCCATCTAGTTGGTGAAATTCGGAAATCTTGCTCTTGAACTTCAATGTTTTGCTCGTTGGAAAGATTTTAAGTAAGAAATTTTGACACATCTCTTTCTATGTTTCAATGGCTCCAAAACAGAGTGTGTTTTACCTAAAATTCACTTTATACCTTAATGAATAAGCTTAGTTTGATTACATCTTACGGGACCCCTTTCATCTTGATGGTCCCGCATATCTCCAAGAATTAGGCTAAATGTGCGTTCGGATTGTCTGTAGAACTTTCCCCAAATTGTTGAACCATTACTATTAATACCGTTTTCAACTCAAAATTTTTTGATGGGATAGATAGCTCGTTATCTCCTTTATGGGCTTGGTTAACATTGGGTTGGAACATGGTATGGATGGCGGGTTTTTCATTTTTTGAGGTTGTGCTTGCTTTTGTATTTGTGCTTCCAACGCTTGAAGTTATTGTTGGAGTTGATTGACTTGGTCATTGGCATTGATCGTATTTCCAAACATATTGCCTTTAAATCTTTTAGAATCATTACGTTTACAAGTCATTTTTTTTTAGGTCGACGAGTTCTAAAGGTTCCCCTTCAGAACGTGTGAGCATGAACTACTTGAAATTAAACCAATCTAGACTCCAATTAAATATATACAAGTTTTTATATTAAAATTAATTTATTAATTATATTATTACAAACTTAATCCTACTAGTCCCCGATTGGTAATAAGAACTTGTTCGTTTAATACTCTAACTGCAAGTATACAGTGTAGATGATGTACGAAATGAGCAAGGTCAATTCCCACAAGGACCATATATTTATTCCAAGTTGATAAGTTATATATCTAGATAATGTAACTTTATCCATATAATAACAAAATATGGTTGGTTGTTGTATTGTATGAACGATAATCACAAACTAATAATTATAAAATTATATATAATTCCACAATAATAAAAGCACAATGCAAAAATATGAGATATCAAGTGTTAAGAGATATTCCAGGGTTTAGGTTGCAATGAATTTTAATGTTATACGCTTTAAAATCAATATAGTATATTTTGATTCAATTTACTATAATCTAATTACAATTGTTGTTTAATCCATCTCTGAACTGTGGACTCTAAATACGAGACACATTGTCTATCACACTTAGAACTCCAAGAAGTTTTAAATACTTAAATGACTTCACTAGTAATTGATTAGAGTAGGTTTGTCCTTATTTTTATTAGCGTTTTAGTACGTTTTTCTAATTTTTTTTTTTTGGTATAAGTTGGATGATTTAAGCTTAATTTCGTATTTTCATAGTTCCAGCTTATTTTACCATATTTTGATCATAATTGATGCAATTAGGTGATATTTCATTGTTCTTCACCGTACAGCTAAGTAACCGGAAGAGTTCAGCGCGTAATTAGATGAGTTCGATGTTCAAAAGTGGAGAACGAGCCTTCAGGTGAACGAGTAGAAGAAAAATCGAGAAAATGAGGCCTAGCCTCAGTAGCATAGATCGACGCAAGTGTCGACGCTACGTCGACGTGAGTCCCTGCCCGCGACGATAGACGCTCAGTCGACGCAAGGCCAACGCAACTCTCTGAAGCGTCGATCCAAGAGTGCGTCGATCGACACTCAATCGACGCAACTCTCTGTTGCATCGATCCATGACCGCGTCAGTTGACGCCCCCGCCCAGTCGACGCGAGCGTTAATCGACACGACGTTGACGCCAAGAGCCAGCACGCGTTGATCAACACGACGTCGACGTGACGGCCAGAAATTCATTTTTAGGGTTTCTTGTGCGCCAAGACATGCTATATCTATATATACACTTCATATTTTGGATTTTTGAGGGACACACGACATCTTAGGGTTCTTTAGATTAGAATAAACATAATTACACATCTTATAACAAGATTTGAAGACCAAGATCGAGGATCGAAGAACGACAAGTCCGAAACTTCAAATTCACGTTCGGGATTCAATCTTCGCCCAAGATCAACATTCAACTCCGGAATAGCTAGAGATTTTCATTGCTTTTACTAGTTCCAATAAGTATTCTAAACTCTTAGTTAATTTCGTAGTTCATTCCCTAGTTAATTGCTTAGTTAAATTCTTAGTTAATTCTAGAACTATTTTAATTAGTTTAATTGTTTCATGCTTGGATATTGGATTTATTTAGTTTATTTATGCGAGTTGATTTATGCTTAATTATTCATTTTTAGATTCGTATGATACAATTGCTTCATGGTAATTTCTTATATTCATGCTCTTAGATTCGTTAATTAGATTTAAATCTTCGTAGTGTTTTATTGATAACTGAATTATTGCTCGTAGTTGATAATATAGTTTAGAATGATTAGTTTAATTATCCTTAGTTTAATTACTGCTTTAGTTTATAATGATCAATTCAAAATCTTTTAAAGCCCCAAATGTACATGTATTTTATTCTAGTTCGTAAATTGCGAAAAACATCCAAAAGACCGAACAGTTGTTTCCTCGAGAGATACGACTCGATTCAAACTCATCGCCCTACAAGTTCCTCGCACTCTTGCAAGTAAACTTACGTGTTTTAATTTAAATATCTATAATTGGGGTGCACAAAAGTTTGGATCAAAATTTTGGCGCCGTTGCCGGGGAAGCAACGAGTAGGAATATAGGATGTTTTTCGTTTTAAGTTATTAGTTTCTTTTTATTTTTTTTGCACTTGGTCTTTGCCATTTGGTACGTTGATGTGTTGTTGGTTTATGCAAGGAAGGCGATAACTTCAACGCGACCTTGCACCTTTCATTGACAACATCCACCGTTCAAATCCACCGAGACCAAGACTCATTTTTATTTCCGAGAAAGATTCTTCAGCAGCGACTGATTTTGTTTGCGACCAAGTTCCCAAAATGATGTTAGGAGCACAATCGATTAGAAGCAATGATTCCCCACCAAGATCACCTCCACGCCCCGTTCGAAATGGGTATGGTAGTGAACCAATCGTTTTGCAAGGACAACCACAACCCCGAGCCTATTGGGCTAATTATCAGCAAAATGTGGAGAATGCGAGGCAAGATGTGGGGAGAAACGAAGAAGTTAACCAGCAGCACAACGTAATCGACCACAAACCCAACATGGAAAATATGAGGCAAAACGAAGAGATGAACAACAATGTCATGCGTCAACACAACATCGAGAGCGTGGAATTTAGGAATGAGGATCTTCTGCAGCGTAACGCATATGTTAACAATCAGAGGCACGTAAATGCTTGGTTGGCAAATCAAGATCATGGTTACGAGCAAAACAATTTCGGAAGAATATATGAGCGCGAGAACCATTACGCATATGACGACCACTACGAGAGAGCTAATGATCGAGTTAGGGAACTAAGGGGGGATCGAGCACCTAGACAACGCGATTTAGCGCGACCAAAGGTTGTACCTTTTAGGTCAACAATTGTGCTCGGACCAACCGCAAGGGAAGTTGAGATCAAACCGCACCAACTTAATTTACTCTCGACTTTTCACGGAGGTGCCCATGAAGACCCCTTGGCATTTTTGAACTATTTTGTTGATGAGGTTGGAAGATTTGTGGTTCATGGCCTTAATCAAGAAGAGGTACAAATGATTTGTTTCCCGTATAGCATGAAGGACAAGGCGAAGTCATGGCTACTATCCCTGGAACCTGGTTTTTTGACTTACTGGGATATGATCAGCGAGAAGTTTTTAAATCAATACTACTCAGCACAAACAACGGGGCAGCTTCGGAGGCAAATTGCTACTTTCGAACAGTTGGACGGAGAGCTATTTCATGAAACGTGGGAGCGTTACAAGACGCTTTTGCAAGCTTTCCCCCACCACAACTATTCTCCGGAGATGACTAACCAGTTTTTCTTCGATGGATTATTGGACCATGGGAAATGAGAAGTAGAGATAGTGGCAGGAGGAGATTTAACAGCTACCGAGGCAAGACGAGTGTTGGAAAAGCAAAGTGAAAAATCTAGACAAACCAACTCTCGGCTTCGTAAAATGAAGGTTAATGAGATTTCCATTCCCAATCCTGATTTAGATGACGGCAAGTTAGTCAAGGCAAAGTGTGCAGAGATATTTGACGAAAAATTAGCTGCTTGGAAAGCCGAGCGGGCAAGCAAGGCCGCTGCACAGAATAATACTACAGCATGCAACCATTGCAGATCCACTTAGCATTTAGCAGACGAGTGTCCAAACAACATAGTGTATCAAGAAGACGTCAACACAATTCATAATTATTCAAACCAAAAGAAGTACACCTCATAACGTGAGAATCCCCTTTTCAAATGGGGCCCAGGAAGTCCGAATTGCATGCCACCCGATCCGCAGTACCCGCTACCACATTCACAAGCACCGCCACCAAAAAATAACTTTCATACGCAAGGGAAGGCGTCTAATACTGCTCAACCAAATGATCAACTTTTTGTTTGGCAGCAAAATCAAGTGGCCGAGACAATCAGCAATAGAGAGGTACTTACAAAGGTGAACGCAAAGATAGATGAACTCTCAAAGAAGGTGAACGGAATTGACCATCTTTCTGGAATAGTGCATGGTCTAGCTAAAAACATGGAAAGAATGGATAGAACTATGGGACAACTAGCGCCTGACATTGCGAGGTCGAATAAGGAGAAGGATAAGCTACCGAGTCAGACAGAACAAGCATTGGCGGTTCATGTCCTTCGCAATGGGAAGAAGATCGACAATGGCATAGTGGACCAGGATGAGGAAATTATTTTTACACCAGTAGACAAGCTACATAAATCCACCAATAGATATGTTCCTGGATCCATTCAAGGGACGATTCCGAACAACACCCTTGGCAAAGATGAACCATCACTGTCAAAGCAATCAACGACGCAAATTAAGGATGTTGTTCCTTTTCCGAGCCGGTTGCGTCCAGCGAAATAGAACAAGAGGTTCATGGACATATACAACCTCTTGAAGAATGTCAATATCAACCTACCACTTTTGGAGGTAATCAAAACAATGCCCGCCTACGTTAAATTTTTTAAGAAACTTGCCTCGAGAGAGAGAGAGAGATGTTTGGCGAAGAATCAATACGTAACATTACCAAAGGAAGTTAGCGCGGTTTTTAAGAAGTCATTGCCTCCCAAGGAACGCAATCCTGGAAGTTTCTGCATCACTATTTCATTATCTAATGGACAAGAAGCAATAGGAATGTTAGATCTTGGAGAAGGAGTTAATCTACTACCGTATTCGCTTTATCAAGAATTTGATCTTGGACCTCTAAAGCCGACAACCATGCACCTACAGTTGGCCGATCGCTCGATTCGACTACCTTTGGGGATAGTTGAGGATGTTTTAGTACAAGTTGGAGAGCTCGAGATTCCGGTTGATTTTGTGGTTATGGACATTGGCGAAGTACCGACTGAGAGCACGGAGCATACCATTTTATTGGGGCGCCCGTTTATGTCTACCTCCCATACTCTGATTGATGTTCACAAAGGGAGGATGACAATGACCGTTTTGGGTGAAACAGTGATGTTTTCTCTAAAAGATATTCAAAACACTCCCTCTCCTGCCTTGTTAGATGATTGTTCTTTCGCTGACCCCGTTACATCGTGCGTCCACGAGTTAAGAGGAATCGCAACTTTGAACAAATTAAGTGATTGGGACTACGCCGGATTTTCTATCGAGGGAGGGGATACACGAGTTGATTCAAGCAAGGAGTACAACGAGCTTGAGGACCAGATGCATTTAAGTTCGGAGGACTTGATCGAGTTACTAGGTATTGACATACGCGATATCGTAGACGAATTTCTATATGATTTAGATGGGGAGAACAAAGCAAATAAATTCGAGCAAAGGGTGGAGTTGAAGCCACCAATACATCATTTGAGGTACGATTCCCTCGACCCTAACAAAAAATTTTCGCATACAAAGAACAAGGGCGAGGCATATCTCAACGATTGGACGAGTAATAAGAAGAAATCAAAAGAGGTTCGCGCTAAGAAAGTCAAAAACTTGTAGTATGAGGTTGGGGAATTAGTATTGTATAATCACGAACGTAAGTATGACCCAGCTGATTTTGGAGCTGCATGGAGCGGACCGTTCTTAATAAAAGAATTAGACGAGTATGGAGTAGCCACGTTATATGATGAGGTCAGAAATTCATCCCTTCAAATTCACAAGCATAGACTGAAGCCTTATCATGATGGAAGAAAGAAGAGTCGCAATCACGAGTTGGTGGAGTTGGGAGATCCACCACACGGTTGGAATTAAACGAACAAGATAGCATCGAGAAAGCGACGTTAAAATTTGCGCTTCTCGGGAGGCAACCCGAGCGTTTTGTATCCTTTTGTACCTTATTCTCAATTTATTTAATTTTTCATTTTGATTTTTATTTGTTTAGAACAGATGGAAGGACTCGAACGAGGAGAATTGATCAAACAAGCGAAGAAAAAATCGACCCAGAATTCTGCCCGCGTCGACGCCGAGACCCGTACCCGGCCCAGAACGCGTTTAAAACTTGATTTTGCCCGACCAACCCAACCCGTATGCGTGTGACCCGCCACCAAACCCAGGAAAACTGCTTTAAAACAACCCTCTTCTTCCCTTTTTCTCACTTTTCTTTTTTTTTTCTCTAAACTCAAAATTTCCAATTCTTGCACCCTTAAGCAAATTCTTACTTTCTTCAAAATTCCAAGCACTCCAACACTTCACCCACAAAACTCAACCACATTTCCCAAATATTTTGTCCATCATCTTGCATACAAGTCAATTTCTCAAAAACAAGCTACACAGGGTTTGGGGAAATTTTCCGGAAATGAGCAAACTCGGGCTACAATCGTTGAGGTAGATCACCCAGGTTCGGGTCCATAAGCAGTGACAATTGCCCTGATTTCGCTTATACCTATCTTGGGACTATTATATCGTTGTTTGGTTGTGTTGGGATAGCTTTGGTGCAAGAATTACTCAAGTATTTTATTGGTTGAACACGCACGCCAAGTGTTCGACAAAACTCCCCAAAGAAGCAAAAGGTTTATTTTTCAAGAATTTCATTCCCGTTCAATTTCTTATTGATTGATAAAGTCTCGAGTGGGAAAACGCAAAGATATTTTAGGGAAATATGGAGCACCGTTCCCAATTTACGACAAAAAGGAAGGGGACACTTTTAAACTTATTCGAAAATGGGGGTTTGCGACTCATCGGACTTTGAACATCAATGGATTTAAGGAGTAGGCCTCGAATGGCTCGGAACACCACACCGACCTTTCCCGCTATGTCGATGGCCTCGGGTGTGGGTACTTCGCCCAAATGCACCTCCCCGGATTTAGCTAGCTTATGCTCGAATTCTTCTCTACTTTGGTGATCCAGAACGACGAGACGTTCACATGTAGGATAGGTGGGAACGATGTTCACGTGAACGAGGAGATGTTCACAACATTTTTGGTTCCCGACCGAAGGGGACCACCCGGTAGGCGTTCAAGGCTTCGATTTAGCCTCTTTTTGGGGGGATGATAACCGGGGGAAACACGGGCGATTGCAAGCGATTCCCTTGTACAAGGATTCAAGACGAAGCCCTCTACGTTGCCTACAAGATCCTCGGGCACATCATTTTGTGCAAAAATGAGGCCACCTACGCGACCAAGTCCGAGCTCTACGTTCTACAATGTCTTGTTGACGGTCGTCAAGTCCGGCTATACCCATTGATCTTGCAAGGATTCTACAATGTTACTAAGGGTACGCCGGGAAGCAAAACGCCACTCCTTTCCTTCGCACCATACATTACCGGCCTCGCCCGTCACTTCGGGTTCGATCCGGCTGAAAATGAACTTAGCCCACTTGGGACAACTTCACTTCCTTTAACGCGTGCACCTGCACCTCGAGTGAGGTATTCGACTCGAGGAGGACCCTCGTCTTGAAACGACGAGGATGACGATATAGAGCCGGCCCCACGCACAACTTCGGGCCCGAGTCCCGATTGGAAGAAAATCGAGCATTTCAATTGAAGATGTTGGACAAGCTCCAAATCATCGACGACAAGATCGACGCGAACCACGAGCAAAATCGTCGAAGATTGAGGAAGATGCGCGCTCGCATTTCGAGCCTTGAGGAACGGTTCGAGGTGGTTTATCCCCAACCGAGCATGGACATCGATGAGAACCCCGAGGACGATGGATCCCGCGAGTTCTAAAATCTTGTATCTTTATTTTATGCTTAAAAAAATGAAAAATCCAAAAATATTGTTATTTTCTTTGCTTTTGTTTGTTTTGTTTTTCTTAGGGCGTTTCACATCACGCGCGTTGAAGAAGCGGCCGATTGCACAAATCAACGAGTAGCGGCTCGACCTTTTTATTTCAGGGATGTTTTCTTTTCCTTTCTCTTTTTGATTTTTGATGTCTTTGTGGCAATTAGGAGATTGCCGGGATTTTTAGAGAGGGAGGTGGTCGAGTGTGATTTGTATTGCTTAATTGTGTAATTTTGAATACTTGGCCTGTAATAATTATATGCTTAAACATGATTAATTGCTATTTCTACATTTAATTGTGTTTGTATGGCTTGCCTGTCGACGTTAATTAAGTTTGATTTGAGGTTCTTGTTTTTTTTGAGCGTGCATAAGTGCATAAAATTTCAAAAATTTTATTATTATTTATTGTAAAATGGTACTTGAACGCAATTGATTTTGCAAAACCTTAAAATAAGCGTCAATTTAAAACTTTTTCATGCAAAAAGCCTGTGAGTAGCCTGAGTGATCATCATCATTGCATGTACTTGAATAAGTTTAAGTTTTTATATCTCTTTAAAATCGTTGTGTGTAGTTGACTTTGAAAATGACGTTAAGGCATAGAAAAAAACCTATTCCGGCCATATCCATATATTTTAGCCACTATAAATTCCGAATGAGCCAATCATAGCCAAATAATCCATGCCTATAGCCATGAGTGTTTTTGAGACGACCCCTACAACCCATTAAAAGCATGGGGTATGAGTTCGTATTTTTATAAGTTATTTGAGTCTTGGAAAATTTTATTAGGAATTTATTATTTTGTAAGTAAGGACCACCATCTAAAAAATATATATAAAAGAAAAAAAAAAGAGAGACCCCATAAAAACATTAAAAGGGGATAAAATATAAAAAAAGAAAATACAAAGATGGTGAGTCTAGTGAATTGTTTTAATCATTGCCTACGCGTTTTATAAAGGCTTGTGTTTTATTATTTATTTTCTCATGAAGCCTTATGTTTAAGGGGCAAAAGAGTTGTATAAGAAGCACATTATAAGCTTCAATTGTTTTTAAGTGGTTTGAGATTACAGTCGGTTTACGAGTTTCGAGTTGAGGAATAACCTCATTTCAAGGCTACGTTATGAGAGTTAAGTGAGGTTTTTATTTTTGAGTGAGGTGAAGCAATTTGCTTCTTGATTAGATTAGGTTGAGTGAGAGATTTAGCCACACGACTTATATATTCCACACCCGTCCAAAGAGCCTTACATTACAACCCGTAAAGACCTTACCGATTCTTAGTTTTGATAACACACTTAATTTGCGATTGAGAAGAGATTGATTTTCCGTGCTTATTTGTTGTGCATATAATTGTATGATTTGAGTGTATAAACGTCCCATGCAGCAATGCTTGAGTGCTTTTGAGCGAACACCCATATATATTTTCCTTTTGAGAGGATGCATGAATTTAATTTTAAAGCGACAATATAATATAGGTGGAGTGTTTGACATTGCGTGACTTGTACCTATATTTTCAAAATTACGTATGTAACATAGCACGACTCTTTGCTTGAACTGATTTTCATTCTAGTTATACTTTGAATTTATTGTTTGTTCGAGGACGAACAAACCAATTAAGCGTGTTGTAGTTAATTAGAGTAGGTTTGTCCTTATTTTTATTAGCTTTTTAGTACGTTTTCCTATTTGTTTTTGGTATAAGTTGGATGATTTAAGCTTAATTTCGTATTTTCATAGTTCCATCTTATTTTACCATAGTTTGATCATAATTTATGCAATTGGGTGATATTTCGTTGTTTTTCACCTTACAGCTAAGTAACCAGAAGAGTTCAACGCGTAATAAGATGAGTTCGATGTTCAAAAGTGGAGAACGAGCCTTCCAGTGAACGAGTAGCAGAAAAATCGAGAAAATGAGACTGAGCCTCAGTAGCGTTGATCGACGCAAGCATCGACGCAAGTCCCTGCCCGCGACGATCGACTCTCAGTCGACGCAAGGCCGACGCAACTCTCTGAAGCGTCGATCCATGACCGAGTCAGTCGACGCCCTCGCCCAGTTGACGCGAGCACCAGGCAGCGTCGACACCGATAGCCAGAAGGCATCGATCGACGCGACGTCGACGTGATGGCCAGAAATTCATTTTTAGGATTTCTTGTGCACCAAGACATGCTATATCTATATATACCCTTCATATTTCGGATTTTGAGGGACACACGACATCTTTGGGTTATTTAGCTTAGAATAAACGTAATTACACATCTTATAAAAAGATTTGAAGACCAAGATCGAGGATCGAAGAACGACAAGTCCGAAACTTCAAATTCACATTTGGGATTCAATCTTCGCCCAAGATCAACGTTCAACTCCGGAATAGCTGGAGATTCTGAATGCTTTTACTAGTTCCAATAAGTATTCTAAACTCTTAGTTAATTTCGTAGTTAATTTCCTAGTTAATTGCTTAGTTAAATTCTTGGTTAATTCTAGAACTAGTTTAATTAGTTTAATTGTTTCATGCTTGGATATTGGATTTATTTAGTTTATTTATGCGAGTTGATTTATGCTTAATTATTCATTTTTAGATTCGTATGATACAATTGCTTCATGGTAGTTTCTTATATTCATGTTCTTAGATTCGTTAATTAGATTTAAATCTACGTAGCGTTTTATTGAAAATTCAATTATTACTCGTAGTTGATAATACAGTTTAGAATATTTAGTTTAATTATCCTTAGTTTAATTACCACTTAGTTTATAAAGATCAATTCAAAATCTTTTAAAACCCCAAATGTACATGTATTTTATTCTAGTTCGTAAATTGAAAAAAACATTCAAAAGACCGAACAGTTGTTTCCTCGAGAGATACGACTCGAGTCAAACTCATCGCCCTTCAAGTTCCTCGTACTCTTGCGAGCAAAATTACGTATTTTAATTTAAATATCTATAATTGGGGTGCACAAAAGTTTGGATCAGTAGTCTCGAACCTTTTGATATTATTGATTATAATGTTTCGTGTTTGAAAGTTTATTGATAAACCTAATCTCTCGAATCTTGGTTTATCAAAATATTAGTTATAAAAGGTTGTCAATCAATCACAGCTTTACAAGCATAAACGGTTGTCAATCACTTATGCAAGCAATGAAATCAAAAGATTAAAATAGTAAAGAGATCATACTTTAATAGAAAAAAATATCAAGATATTATTTAGGGGCATTGACCATATACTCGGTAAGGCAAATAAAATTTCCCAAATAGTACAGTATATTTTCCATGTACTAGTTAATATATTTTAACTACGTGATAGACTATAATATCCCTGCATTTCAAACTCTCTCTCTTCCTACACGCGCTCTGAAATCTCTACCCAATATCAAGCTTGTTTTATTCGGTTCCAAATAATCTGTGAAGATCAATTCTGTACTAAACACGATTGCAATTATATATTCCAAAAATTAAAACCAAGAGCAATTCAACCCCCAATTTTTCAGGGATTTTCACCAATTTATGATATTGAGTACCATTTCGTTTGATTTTGTTTACCGCTGGTCACTATATAAGGGTTTATGTATAAAACRATACATGCAGTWCTAAATTGACTCTTGRAATCTCAAATACCTTCTGGTCGAATTGGTGGGCGTCCAAAATCTAGGGTTCTTTAATGGCGAAGTTGAAGAATAAACAAAAAAATCGGTAAGCATGAAATTACTTTTTTCGTTTCCTGTAGTATTTAATTTTTATAATTCGTAGTGCAACCTTTTTGGCCTGAATTTAAGGTCGGAGTCTGCGTCGGCTGGCGAATCGCCTCAGGCGAAGAAGGCCAGAAAATTAAAGCCACAAAATCAGTAAGTATGAAAATATTTTATTTTTCTGTGTTGTAGTATTGAATTCTTGGAATGCCTACTGCGGTTGTGAACCTTTTTGGTGGTTAATTGTACGCCAGTTTCGGGTGTAGAGTTGCCGCAACCCAGTAAGGCTAAAAAAAATCAACAACAAAATCAGTAAGTATGAAATTATTTATTTTGTTTACCATATTATGGAATTTTTGGAATCCATACTGTAGTCATAAATTATGTTGGTGCCGTCTGTTGGAATCCATACTGTGATATTAAATTTTATTATTGCTGTCTTACAGTCGAGAGTCGGGTGGAGAACTGACGACTGCGAAGAATTCAAGAAAAACTCAGTAAGAGTCTGGAAATTTTTTTATGTGTTTTGTTCTTTTGTATCAGGCAATAGGTTATGTTGTTCAAGATAATTCCAAACTTTGTTGTGTGTTGTGTGTAGTCAATGTTAAACCTTATACAGCAATAATTCCCCTACTTGAGACTATATTATGTGTTTTGCAAATTCCATACTATTGTAGGAGTAGTATGGAATATTCTATAGGAGTAGTATGGAATAATTACAAACTTTGTTGTGTATTTTAAAGAAATATACAACGCAATGTTTTTAGATATTCTATAGGAGTAGTATGTAATATTTTAGAAAATGCTTCTTGACAAAAGCCGAATTTAGTATGAAATAATTGAGATTGTGTCCAGTATGGAATATTTCTGATTTTTTTTTTAATTTTATCTGAAAGTGAAGTATTTCGTATACACGTAGGCTTACTTGTAGACATGTAATTGAGATTTTATAAGAAATGCATTTGAGTAATTCCATTATGAAGTATTTTATATGTCAGTAATTCCCTAATTGGGATTTCATACTGCATTTTGGAAATTCCATACTATTTTATTAATATTTTTGTATTCCATACTTCACACGTTTGTTCATTATTTTTCCGAAGATATTTTGTAAATAGTGTGGGAGTTTGTATTTTCCCACCAAAATACAAAAATATGGAATATATGTGACTGTATTATTTTTATTGAAAATGTAGTGCGTAATTAATTTAATTTTTTTTATTTGTATACAGTGTGTGAGTTTTTTTTTTTAAAAGAAGTATATAACCCAATATTTCTGAATATTCGATAGGAGTAGTATGGGACAGTACGGAAAAATTGACATTGTGTACAATATGCAATATTTTTTAAATTTGTTTAATTTTATTTGAAAGTGCCGTATTTCGTATGCACGTAAGCTTACATGTAGACATGTAAATGAAATTTAAGAATATTTTGGTGATTACATTCTATTAGAACGAGATTGTGTAGATTGCTTTTCGCTCTATATTTAGTTTTGATTAGTAAGTAGTCTGAAATAGGTAGTAATTATCATTTTTTTGAGCGCGAAGTTTAAAATTTTGGAAGAATTGCGTTTGAGTAAATCCATTATGAAGTATCTTATATGTCAGTAATTCCTTACTGGGGATCTCATAATGCATTTTGCAAATTCCATACTATTTTATTTATTATTGTGTATTCCGTACTTCACATGTTTTTCGCTTTGTTCTCGACAATATATTTTGAAAAATAGCACACTGACGATTGATGTCGAATATTTTTTAGTGGTAGTATGGAATATTATGGAAATGTTTCTTGATCAAAGCATCAATGCAGTATGGAATATTTTGGAAATGTTTCTTGACCAAAGCACGATGCAGTATGGAATATTTGTGATAGTTTATTATGCAATTAAAAAAAGTGCAGTACTTGATTATTGTTGTTGTATATTTTATGTTTAAATATTAAGCATTATTTGAATGTTTTTAGGCAATTCAGGTCAACAATGGCCTGTATCGTCGCTGCTTTCTGTAATTACAGGGATAAATTTGGTGAAGAACATTTAAATGTTATGAAGAAGACGCCGTTTTACCTTCTGTTCAAGTGCTTATACTCGGGTAGTGTCAAGTCGGACGACTTTCTGAGGGGCGATTCCAACACGGCAGACATCATGGACACATTTAACACAGACGTTCGAAAGTTTTTGCTGGGTGGGAAGGCAGTAGGGTTGACAAAGCGTGATGTGCAGCTGATTTTCGGTATTGTGGACGGTGATGAAAAAATCAGTTTGTTCAAAGGGAAAAAAAAAAGAGTGGAGTTTTTGTAACAGGATGTTTAAGGGTGATCTCGAACTAAATCAAAAATTAGTTAAGGAGAAGTTACATGAAGTACTCAGTCGGAAGAAACCATTGGCAAATGACATTGACGATGCTGTGAGGTTGCTTTGCCTACTTCTCATTGCGACTGTTTTCTTTCCCCAGACTGGGGTTATTGTAACCTGGGGTTGGTTACAATATCTCGAGGACCTTGACAAAATGAGAAAATATGATTGGAGTGGGGAGATAAAGAACATGATAGTTGAATCACTTGTGCATAAATATATGGAACCTTTTAAAGTTAAAGGTTGCTCAATGATACTGCCGGTAAGAATAAAAATTATAAATTTTTCAATATTTAGTGTAATTATGTTTTATATTAGTAGTAAAATAACAGTTATCTTTTAAAAATGATTGAATTGTATTTTTTTTAAAGTATTGGTTGTGCGAGCATGCGAGGATCATCGATGAGAGAGATGCTCTACCTAAGAAGATCCCTAGGATTGTGAAGTGGCACCTCCCTAATCTGAAAACAGTGGTCAGTAGAAGAATGTTCACGGAGTTGTCCGAAGACCAAGCAAGCTTTTGCCACCTTTTTTTTAGTTTGTTATTATTTTAAAAGTTATGGATTGTGAATTAACAACATCTAGTATGGGATTGAAATATACTATCATGTTTGTGTGTAGTATGTATTTATGCGATTGTGGTGTTGCTATGGTATTGTTATGGTGTGAGTATTCAGTAGCTGAACTTGTGAAACAGATTGTGGTAGGTGACCTTTAACCGACACTGGAAGAAGTTGCCAAACATAGAAAATTAAAGACGTTGATGGGTCGATGTGTATCTAAGGTCAGAATCGGTGCATGCAACAACGTTCCAAATCAGGACGATGATGAATTTGATCATAGAAGTCAACCTATCCCGCGGAGCCCTATTACCCGACTTGATGAAGAAAATAACCGGCTCGAGGAAGAGGTGACAGGTGCACGGAAGCTATATTCGGACATATTGAGGGCGCATAATGCATCACAAGAGGATAATGCAAGGTTGCAAGCAGAGAATGTGAAGTTGATAGAAGAAAATGTGCGACTCCAATCTGTGAATGAAGTCGTGCACGCTGTCCCCATAAATCGTGAGGTACCGACACTTGATGGAGAGAAGTTGTGTTATGATGAGTTGGTTATTAAGTGGAAAAATGCACAGGGTGACCTCAAAAAGAAAGATGAGCACATATGGAATATCAATGAAAAGTTAACAACGAAGACGACAGAAACATCGCGTTTGCGTGGAGAGTACGAATTTATTTTGAAGGAACTGGACAAAACGAAAAAAAAAAGTACTCATTTTGGAGCAGCAGCTAGAAGAACAAAAAGAATTGAATCAGTCTCAAGTAGAGATGATCGAGAACTTGAACGACAGGTGAGTCATAGATGTCAACCGTATAATTCCACACTACGCACCAAAAAATTGTGCGAGGCTACTAACCTATAATATTGAAATTCCATCATAATTTATTAAATTCCATAATAATGCCTTGTTTATTATATTCCATACTATTAAGCTCCATCATATTTGTTATATTCCATACTGAATGTATGAATCATACTACACAGGTGGTATGAAGATGTGCCAGAGCCGGCCGTTCATGCTGTAACCCAAGCACTTTCGACTAAGAATGACGTGACAAGTAGTGAGGAGCTGGTAAAATAGAATTCTATGGTCAAGCGTATAAAAACCAAATAGAGAATACCTGTTCTTGACGATGATTTCGTGTATGAAAGCAGATGAAATCAAAAAATGGAGATTTGTGTGAGGTGGGACAGTCTGTAGACAAAGTGAAATTCCTGAAGATGCTCGATAAAAAGTGCAAAGGACACTGTGGACGATACTTAACAGATAGATCTTTGATGGTCCTAGTGGAGAAATACAAAAAGGGGTTATGGTAAGTGTACAGTGGAAACTACTATATTTATCTTGTGTTATCTTATTAATCAATATCCCCAATTGGGAATCTTGATTTTGATGCCTGTTATTGCGAGCGTGTTGTTTATTTGATTGAAACCCTATCTGCATGTAGTATAGAATTACTATAATCTTTCACTTGGGACATCCTTAATAAATGCGCAATTATTTGTAACTTGCGTGCAGTGAGACAATTTACTACGATGAGAGGACCATGGTCTGTGTGACGATGGAGATGATCATGGACATATCTAAAGGTGTATACGTAAGCAACAGTGTAAGTATTAAACAAATAGTTTGAAAATTGTAACCATTTGTTCCAGGTTTGCTTGAATTGATGTCGGACAGTATGGTCTAACTCTTTCTATGTTCATAAAGGTTATTTGTGCTTATGGGCATCATCTCACGAGGGAGTATAACACCGAGAAAAACATAAATATTGTACCTTCCGATTGTTGGTACGTACGTTGCTTAGTGTTTTGCACGTAATTGTTGTGTTTTTCTCGTATTTTTAATTAGGGTTTTATTGTGGTTTTAACGGTTTTTATGTCGTTTAATTTAGGGTTTTAAGTTGTTTTTCTAGTTTTGTTGTTTTTCATGTTTCTTGTCAATTTTATGTTTATTTGGGTTAAATGGTTTCAATTAATTGGAGGTTTAGTTTATTTCTTGGGCTTTGATATTTTAAAGCTTCATTTGATAGGTGAATTAAGGTGAGAAATCAAGCTAAGGCATGGATACCAAGGCTCTAGCCTAGAGTTGCCTAAGTACATGCCTAATTGGGTGAGGAGATGCTACAAAATTGCCAAACTCCCTGGAATGGTAGCCTAGCTTGCCTACCGTTGCCWAAAGCCACGCCTAGGAGCTCCAACGCCTAGGCATCAGCCTAAAATTCACGCCTAGAAGCTCTCCCGCGCGCGCCTGCCGAGCAGCACGTGCAAGCGCCCGCGCCAGTTTGCCAACGCCTGCGCGCAGGCGCGCGTAACTCCCGCATGCCGTGCCAACCTCTCGCCAGCGCTCGCCTAGGCACCCGCCTAGGCTCTCGCCTAATCTTTAGCCTAGCGCCGCGCGCAGCAGCCAAGCCCAGCGCCTAGGCTCTCGCCTAGAATCACGCCTGCTCGCGCCCAGGATATCGCCTACACCAGCACAGCCTGCCGACCATACTGAGCCCAGCGGCGCCCAGGCTCGGCCATGGCCGAGCCATCTCAGCCAAAAGTGAGCCATGGTCGAGCCAAACCAGCCCAAATGTGCCAAAAAGGCTTGCCATGGGTCAAAATCGAGTCAAACCCGGGATTTTAAAGGCTTTAAGGTCTGATTTGGACCATTTAAACACAATTAAATGTAATATAAATAGGAAACTTCTTTCATTTCGAAGGGTATCACTAAAATTTCCCAAACTTGCATGGGTTTTGGAATATTTTCTCTCTCTTGTTCTTAGTTTAGTTTTTGAAGTTTTGCCTTGGGTTTGTAAGCTCAAGATGAATCCAAATACTCCTTTGGATTAGCACTTTCATTTTTAACTCAAGCTTGGGATTCTCCATTTAATTTTAGTAAGCTTTCCTTTTAATCTCAAGCTTTGTTCTTCATTTTCATGCATGTTCTTCAATTATGCTTTTTGCCTTAGCTACTTGATTCCATGATGAAACTTGTGATTTGGCTTTGAATTATAGATGAGTGACACATCTAGATTGTAGATCGGGTCTTGGATTATCATGACTTTGAGTTTTACTTATGCTTTATTTTGAATTAAATTTCCATGCATAGTTTTAAATTGGATCTTAGATCTACTCTTCGTTTCTTGTTATTTTTCCAAAAGACTTGAACTTTTACGTCAACTTTTATTGCTCTTTACTTTGGTGCTTTCAAATTTTGTCAATTTACATTATTTGAGTTTTCATGCATGGTTGTACTTTATGCATGCATGGTAGTACTTGATGAAACAATGCTTGTTTTTGCTTGTTTTTATTAATTGCTTGCATTTTCAATTTGGGCATACGACCGAGGCATCCGACCAACTTGTCATTTCAATTTCTAGTTTAGTTTGATATTTTTAATTGCATTATTTCCGGTTTTCTCTCATCTTTCGAGCTTGAAACACGTTGAAATTTGCAAATGGTAAATTTTTTAGTTGTAGTGGTAAATTATGTTAGTATCATATATTTTGTGATTACAGATAAGAATCATTGTGCAACGTAGCGAGGAGCTTCTGGTGGAGGTTGTTGAAGCAACAAGGAATGAAAATGCTCTGATATTGTTTCCAATTTTGTCAACCGGCACGACGATTAGTGATGTAGGAGCGAACCACTGGACTTTGTTGGTGTTCGACCTTGCAGATGAAACATGGAGATTTTATAATTCTAAAAGGCCTCAGATTGAAACTGATATATTGGACAAATACTTGGCTGATGCGGTTGAACTGGTATTTACTACTTTCGGTGATACGATATTTAGGAAATTCATAATGGAATTTAAATAAGATTTTTAATTATTTAAATTGCAGAAGGAGATCATAGAAGTCGCTTCAGGCGCAGGGGCAGTGAAGGAACTACAACTAGGTACACAGGAAATCCACTTGCCGATCGAGAAGTTGGACAATATACCATCGCAAGGAGATACGTAAGAGCATGCGTATTATCAAATATTAAATTATTCTATCTAATAACTACGTTATCATTTTATTTTTTACTGAATAAACTTTTGCCCATCGACCCCAGGAACGATTGTGCCATGTTTGTTTGTTTCTTTATGAAGCATGTTGTGCAATGGAAAGAAATACCTATCACGATTAGCAAATATATTCTGAAGAAATTCAAGGCTGAGTTGATCAAAGCATTGGTGACGAAGATGTGAAGAATGAATAGTTCATGTTGAAAAAAACAAATTTTTTCTCATTTTAAGTAATTAGCAGCATGTTATTGATTCGTTTTGTAATCCATTTTCCAAGACTGGCTATCTTATTTCAAGTTCCATATCTTTTGTTTTCTGTTTAGATAAATTGAATTTATGATGGTGTGTTTAGTGTTATATATTGGACTTAAAATGCAGTTGAATATATTTAGATAACAGGAAATCATATATTCCACTCTGGTTGTTGCATGCGACATAATGAAAATTCCATACTACCCCTTTATTTCCCTTCATACATGGTATATGCTAGAGGGTTCCTTCCCCAAACCATGAATGAAACGTACTTCGTGTTTCAAAATCCAAAACGTTCTCATACTACGTAATTATATCCGTACTACACATCTGGTAGTATGGAATTTAGACACACTGAAGGAATTTGGGGCTTGTCATAATCTAAACTGTATCATACTACAATTGCATGGTAAGACTGCCAATTCCACACTACTCGCCATAAATTTTTCACCTCCCTTGAAGTTGGAATTTTTTAGATGATCAGTAAGTCATATATTCCAAACTGGTTGGTTTAATGGGACAAAATGGAAAGCACCATACTACCCCTTCATTCCCTTAATACATGAATGAAAAATACTTGACATTTCAAAATTAAAAATATACTGTAGAGCTTAAATAAATCCGTACTACAAGTATGGGTAGTATGAAATTTATACACAATACATAATTCGAGCCTTTTCCACAATGTATTATACTATAAGTATATTGCAAAGAAGATAATTCCACACTATTTGCACTAAAACTTGGAGGGTTTGCAGATTGTCTCCATTCAATACATATATGCCGAGGTGGATAATTACATTCTATTCACAGAGTATAAGAATAAGAATATATACATCATTACAAATATTCAAACCAACTCTGAAAAATAAAAGATTCCAACCATCTCAAAATATTCAGTACGATTACAAAGATATTATACCAAAAAGGTCAAACAAACAAACATACATAGATTGGATCAAGATATTGGCTCGGTACAAGTTTTTTTGTTATGGTTCCCAACTCGGCCGCATCTACCACATTTCATTTTTCGAGGGATATACTCGCCCCTAGACAAGTATCGTTTGTACTTCGGCCTTCCAGGTGGACGTTTAGTCGTAGGTGGAATAATTTTATCATTATCCTCCGGATCTTGCACTTCACCAAATATTGGGACCGATAGTATAGGATACGAGTAGCAACGTACGTAAGCTTCGGTGTGATAAAATTGGTCCACAAATGACGGTATAGGACTGGACGTCCGCAATATGCATGCTAACGCATGCGAACACGGTAATGCGCAAATCTGCCATTTCGTGCATGAGCAGGTGTGATCGTTCAGGTTCACCTGGACTGATGCACCGCTGTGGACTTCAAAAATAAACTCTGACGACATAGTAACCGGCCACAACCTTGCTTCGACGATGAGTGTTTTAAGTTTCTTGACAATTGATGGACATAAATCTGTAGTCCAACCTCGATAAATCCTTTCCCTGTCTAAGTAAAAAAAATATTAAAAACTAAAATTAAAAACACCAACGATATAATAAATTGTCATAACATGCATGTATTACTTACTGGAGATTTGTCGCATCAACTTAATCCTTAGTTTATCAACCAAGTTGGTAATAGACAAATTTCTTTCCTCCAACACCCAACTATTGAATGACTCGGCCGCACTTGAGCTCATTTCCTCGTATCGTTTTCCTATGAAATAAACATTCGCCTATTTTGTAACATCCATATTATCAATAAAATTCTTAGCTATACCTCCTCCCTCTCGTAAAAACTTTCCCATAAAATCTTCAAATGCTGCCACCGTGGGTGCATAAGCGGCATTTTTCAAAAGCCACTCCAATCTACCACGCAGACCCGCTGAGCATCACCTTCCACTGAATGCATGTTTCAAGTTCGTCCTCAAATGATTCAAGCAAAATGCGTGTAGGTTTCTTGGGAATACCTTACTCATAGCATTAAGAAGGCCTGGGTTCCTATCGGACACAAACGTGACCTCACGATACGGTGAGATAATCTGTTTCAAATTATCCATGAACCACGCCCAATTATCGAACGTCTCCGCATCCACGACCACAAAGGCTACATGGTATAGACCTCGAAGTTCCAACAACAATAATAAACATAATAAACATTATAGTAATAAAATAATAAAAATAATATTAATAATAATAATTATTATTATTATTATAAACACAATTACATGTAATGCGCTAAACTAGAGTATTTGTATCCTCTTCAACCGAAATACCATAATGTATGGAATAATAATTTCACACTATCGCATCCCACTTCCATTGGGTATACAAAACTGTACTCAGGTAAAATAATTCCATACTCTTATAAATAAATTACATACTGCGTTTAACTGTAAAACCATGACTACAATTCAGTGCCACAATAACAATACTGGAAAATGTTTACATTTAGTACCCGGAATGCACATGACAAGTGCATACTATGATAGTTAATTTCATACTATCTCATACCACCATATAAAAATTAAACTCACAGTAGGTATACTACTGTATAGATGGAGTGTGGAATTGGGATACAAATTTAAATTTATCTCCTGCCTGTAAACATTACAAGCCCAAAATTATTACATACTACTTATATATAATTATATACTACAAATGCACATATAAGTGAGTTGAGGAAAATATACCATTGTCCCTGTCCTTTCCGGTTGCACCGAGTAGATGACCTTTGAACTTTCCCTTCAAGTGTGTTCCATCAATGAACAATAAAGGTCGACAGAAATTGAAGCCTTCGATACATGCCGCAAATGAAATAAATATTCTCTTGAAATGTCGTGACTCCTTATTGACGTCTAAAATTATGTGCGAGCCAGGGTTGGATTTTAGAGCACATTCGAGGTAGAAATCTAAATCCCCAAATGAATCTCCAACATCACCGAGTACACATCTTCTGGCCTTCTCCACGGTGCAAAAATCAATTTTGTATGAAATCTGTAACCCATATTTGCTGGAGAACAATTTGACAACATCAACGGGGTGAGTGTTCAACATTTGACGAACATCGTCTAAGATCAAGAGTGAGACAAGTTCGGCACTAACCCGATTATGTTTTAATGGTGTAAAACAATCTCCGCACGTGTGAACATTATTAAATTGTCGCACATAAAAATAATCATTAACACGCTCCATCGAGGCATTAATATACCAACTGCAATTATCATGCTCACACCTCGCTTCAACCCTCGCTGCCTCGTTTCTCACCCACTGAAATTCAAAACCACCTCCAATCGCAGTCTTACGTAGTGCAATCCTAAATCCCTTCGCCCCACCCTCGAAATTTTGACCGACTGCCGATATCTCGTTCTCCCAACCCGCAATCAATAGTTTCTTTGTGTGCGTAGGTATTAAAGTCGATAGCATATCCTCCTATTCATCTACAATATCTGTTGATTTGTCGTTGCTCGAAATGTCAACACTAACTCGCACTAGACCAAAAGACATTACAAGGTTGACCATCATCTTGAAATCAATATGGTTGGTTAGTACACACATCGGGAATCCTGGGATGGAATAGTGCATGGTGAAGTTAAATCTATCGAGCTGTCTCCAGTGTGCGCAAATCTTGTCCAACAAAGAATCTAAACATGAACTTAATTCTATTGGCACAACAAGTGTCTCTCCACGATAAYCACAAAGKATTATGATACYACYATAGTCAKAMAAACCWATAGATATTAATTAGTGGATTAAATCACAAGCCTGTGTCTATTCATGAAAATCTAGTTTATTCCATACTAACATACAAAACAACACTTATATGAAATTGGTAGATAAGGATAAAATAGTATGGAATAGTATGGAATATACAATAAGCATACTGGAATAGTATGAAATACTGCAATAAGCTTGTGTTACTGGAATAATATGCATTAAGCATACTGCAATAAGCTTACTGCAATATGCAATAGGATGAAATTGCAAAATAAACCTGTGAAGCATGAAATGCAAATATAAGGATAAAATGCAATAAGCAGTATGAAATCCAAAATATGGAATTCCTTACATATTACATACTGTATTTAATCAAATGTATTTTTCAGAAAAATCTTATACTTGGCACTCAAATAACATGTAAATTACTACCAATTACAAACTACATATTGAACTATAATTTAGTACATAAATTTCCAACTTTTTTGATCTTGGTAAATATCCCATGAAAATCAAGAATAGCCACAATAAGCTTCATGAAGAAACAAACAAACACGGCACAATAGGCACAATTCGTGTAGAATTTCAAAGAATCTTAGCAGAAAAGAAGAAAGATTTTCCAAAAAGATTATTGAAAAAGCCGAATTTACTGTGACTCACTGTCGTGTACTTCCATCACATAAGATTTCGTCAAAAATCAAACTTCCGCACGACGCAGTATAGAATATTGGGATCAATTACTGTATTGTTTGTTTTTTTCTTATTATTCCGCAGAAAAAAAAGGAAGAAAGATTTGCCAAAAGAAATCTCGAGAAATCAGGTTTACTATGACTAACTGTCGTGGGTGATATGAAAGGGGGTGTTTTTTCATGGGATGATTTTAGAAGCGCATATCACGCTTCATACCATGCAGAACGGAGGAGTCATTCGTGTCAGATTTAGGGCAGTCTGGTCACTCTAATCTAAGTTTTATGATTATATGGTAAATATTTAACCTAAATGGGAAGAACAAAAGTCAATGTATTATATGGCAAATATTGATGATTAAAGTGTAGTAAATGGTAATTTCCCCTTATTTATTCATTGTTCATCTAAACTCCATAATAAAGAGAAATTACATATACATGTTCATAAATTACCTCAAATAATTCATCAAACATCTTACATTCATAATGAAAAATGAAGACAGAGATAACCGTAGTGGTTGATGTCGATCTTTGATTCCAATTATTTCTCCTTTCCAATCACTCCCACTCTTAAACTCATAATCTGAATCATTATCTATGTTGGATTCATCGATGATTTCTAGATTAGGGGTAGGAATTATCTTGACAACTCCGAACATGACCCAATTGAGTTTGTAGTGAAGTTAGGTTTCATGCCTCCAATTATGAGGTAGAGTGTGAAAATTAGATTAGACAACCAGAGATTTCAATTGATCTAGGAGTCCAGGATTTTGTAGTATACTCGGATTCACAACTAGTTTAAAATTAGTTTGGTGGTTAGCTTAAAATTTGAGATGAGCAAATGAGGAAATATTGAGTTGATCGAAAAGATTCTGTAGCATTTACTAGCATTGGAGATGCATTATATTCCATGCTCAGAGAATGGGAGAGCAAACTTGTTTTCTAAAACTACATGTGCTTTAGTGGATTATAAGTTATGAGGTGTTATGTTGATAGATATCCTCTTTACATATATGTTTGTCTCTCTCATTCATTTTTAAGTTGGTAGGGTTCTCTCGTTAGTTCCTAGTTAAATGCCTTATCCCAATACAAGTATTCGTACTATCAAATATTTGTTCTAAAAGCTCTCGATATATGTACAAGCCTAGTAGTGGGGTTTGCACTGAATAAGGTTAGTCCTTTTATTTACCTTTTGAAGTCTTAGTTATACTTGTTATGGTGGGCGTATGCTAGGTGGACACCTCTCCACATGTCACCCCTTGATTCATGATGACCTTACCTTGGGGGTTAAGTCATTATCCCTTACATTCCTTATCCCTAAAAGTAGCTTTCGCTTCTCTACCTCAAACCAGTGGCCAACGTGTTCATAAGTTCTCATTCGTAATCATGATTGTCAGACCTGACATATCCCTGGTGCTACTGCCTTTTTTTGGTAGTTAGGGCTATCACCTCATAACTCTTTTTCTATCAAAAGGTTTGCCTATCCTAGTCAGGGCATTTTGCTGGGGGTCACTACGAGGCATTTGGTGTACTTAAAAATAGATTATCTTTTTCTCAATCACCTTTGAGGGATATGGGATGTCAACACATTACGCCAAATCGGCGAGGTCGATCTTACGATGTGGTGAACGACCACTAAACTTATGACTAATTTTCATTCCTTGAGATCAACTCGTGTCAAACTTATCACCTACAATTACTTTGTTATCTTTTGGACAAGAGGTGTAAAAAGTTTGATTCGTAATTATCACCTCTAATTACTCCGTTCCCCTGATAGTATTTATTCAAGTACACAGTATTCCATGGATACTCGAGTAGCATCTTGTATAGGTTTTTAGACTGTAAGTGTCATGGAGTAGGATTTCTAAAATTCTGAATGGACCATCCCATTTTAGTTTGAACAGACCCTGCCGGTGCCGAGCACGGTCCTCATTAACAACATGACAAGTTGGAGTTCATTTCTTTGACTTTGTATTGTAGAAGTATATACTGCATTTTTTCAGTTAGCCTTATGTCTTTTCTCGTCTAGTAGGTAGAGGTTGACCCTTCTGGCCTCGTCGCTATTTTGCACATTGTACTGGGCTACTTGATATGTTGGGACCTCGATCTCCACCAGGATGATGGACTTAATGTCGAACACCACTGAGAATAGGGTCTCACCAGTAGGCGATCTTTTCATGGTCCAATATGACCATAATCTGCCTAAGAGATCTTCAAGCTAGTACCCTTTAGCTTTCTCCAATCTCTTATTTTGATTGCATTTTTTCAATGATTTTGTTCGCCACCTCTGCATACCGGTTTGATTAGGGTTAGTATGGCATCGAGCAGTGATTTTTGATGTGGTAATCTTTGCAAAATCTCCTAAACTTTACATTGTAAAAATATTTCCCATTTTTTGAGGTGATTACCAACAGGATGCAGAACACATTTTATAATCATGGGCTTTTTAGCCTTTGCCTACTAATGAAGTTGTCAATCCCATGAATGCGTGCTCGAATTCATGTTTTCCCTTGGGTAAGGGGCCAATTAGGTCGATCTTGCATTTACATAATGGTTAGGGCGCATACACTAACGTGAGTGCGTTGGCTAGAGCTCGTTTGAGTGGGGACGACTAATGGTGCATGCATCCCAGGCATTTTCTTGACATTACAATCACATCGTCCTTAGAGATATTATAGAATTAGTTTCGTCCACCTCCTGTTCTCAACTTTTCCCCACGTTGTATATTTCAGTGGTTGCAAGTTCCAAGATCTCATGACGAGCCATGATTAATGTCTCTATCTCGTTAAATCTTAGCCTTAATGCTAGTTTGGCAAGAGAGTTCAATGACATGTCCTTCTGGGGTATATGAATTATTTTAGTTTCGAAACCCACCAGCCTCATGTTGGTCAACTCCATATAGAAGTTCATCCATGGTTCTTTCGTCTCATACTCCTTGCTGAATCTGAAGTCCAGATAGGAGACAATAGATTTTCAAGTTTTTAATGCCCAAAGTAGTGACCTCTAAACTGACTAGCAGATCTTTGTATTAAGACTCATTGTTAGTCATAGGGAATCAAAAATGTACGGACAAGCAAATTAGCTTTCTTTCTAGGTTTACCAGATCTACCCTAGCCCTTACCCGGCTAGTCATTGAGGGTGCATCGATGTAGAACTATTCAGTTTCAATGGGTACAAATTTGACTTTGAGGTTGAATTTGACCATAAATTTGCCTAGGTCTTGTCTATTGATTGACATCCTGGGCTCATATCTTATGTCGAACTGTCCTAGTTTAACAACCTATTTCGTCATCATCCTTAAGCACTGGTTTGGTGCATCTCTTGTATTTTATTAAGTAAGGGCCTAGTATACACACTGAGATTATGAGTGCATAGGCTAGTTTCATTGAGGTATATATTGCTTGGAATCATAGCACATGACTCACGTAGTATATCGGGTGCTGACTAGACTCGTCCATTCAAACGAGTTCCAAGATAATTTCCAAAACCAACATGGCTAGGTAGAGGTATAATGGCTCATTTTGTTTCAGCTTTTTTAGTGTTAGTGTTTCCATCATAGTTTGCTTCATCCCAACAAAGGCTTTTTGGTAATCCTCATTCCACTGGGATATAAACCTGTTGTAGAATACCATTATTCAGGCTCTGAACTTGCTTTCCACTTCGGGTTAGTTCTAGTTCTATTATGGCGAGGAATTTTTTAGGGTTGGCGCATATGCATCTGTCTCACCATGAAGCCAATTAATTTTTTGAATTCGACCTCAAAGGTGCATTTTTTGGGACTCAACACCATATGACAGGTCCATAAAATCCCAAACTTTTTATCAAGATGCTCGACATAGTTGATGGCCCGTAGTGGCTCGACAAGCATATCACCGACATATACTTCCATGGTTTTGTTAATAAGCCTATCAAACATCTTGTTGACCAACTATTATTATGTAGCCCATGCATTCTTCAGTCTGAAGGGCATCATGGTGCAGCAGAATAATCCCCTCCTGGAGAAGAATGATGTGTGCATCCTTATATTGTTGTAGCCCGAGTAGGCATCCATCAAGCTCATGAGCTTATATCCCAACATGGCGTCGACCATATAGTTGAAATGTGGTAGCGAGAAAATGTCCTTTGGGTAGGCCTTGTTTAGATAAGAAAATTCAATATAGAGGCGCCACTAACTGGTTGCCTTTTTTAAGAGACCTATGTTTGACACCTAAATCAGGTATCTTCTTTCCCAGATGAGTTTATTGTGTAGGATTTTTATGAACTCATGTTCGAGTGCTTTATATCGATTCGACCCTAACTTTGTCCTCTTTTAGATAATGTTTCAGGAAGCTTCGTGATTATTCCTTTCATATCCGCATGAGTCTAGAAAAACACTTCTTGATTTTTCTTGATGAAGCTAGTTAACACAGATTGGATGTGATCTTTAAGATCACCCTACATGCAAAGCTATTTGCTATGATTGGCTTCAACGATCAATACCCAATTGATCGCTTTACATTTTAGGGTTGCCTTTTTGGGGTTGAACTCATCTCCATAAATTATGTGTTCTTTCCCCAGGCGTCATCCTATGTTCTCAACATCACTGACCGGGCGTCATTACGCGATAAATTTAATATTTTTATTTTTCCCCAACTTTCCTCCACTAACTAGTAGAAGCAGTAAGAAAGGGCTGATCCCACGAAAAGTATTTATTAAGTCGTGATTATTCGTATTTAACTAAAATATTAAAGGGGATAAGAGATGATGAACTAACTAATGAGAATTAACTAACCAAATGAATAAATAAAGAAAAACAATTAAGTAAACTCAACCAAATGAAACACGTACAAAAATTAATAAGAAATTAATAATTATGAGAAAAACTTCAGTCCAAGTTCAATTTCTGCCCTTGATCAATTCATCTAATCACTTGTAATATTATAATTCACTATTCATATGAAATTACTATTCAATTCGAAACAAGCTCTTCTGTAACATCCATACATCCAATGCATATTTATTTAATTATTTATTTATCATCATGCATTAAAAATATAATTCTAGTCCCAAGCTCGTCACCATAAAGGAACTTCTAATTTTAATTTTAAATATCTACGAATTCTATTTAGTCGAATTAACAACTCGGCTACCAGATAAATTATATATATATATATTCCGACTTTAAAAAAAAAAACCACTATGATTTATTTAATTGATTTAAGAATTTCTATATAATAGAATTTCTAGTGCGATTGTTAATTATATTTTAAAGACTATTATATTGTAGTTGTATCTATGTAAATTATCTTAAATTATTTTAAAATCTTGTTATAATCAAATTAATAGATTTTAGTTTTAAAATAATTTCAATTTCTAAAATTATTATAATTTATTTATATTATAGTTATTTTAATATTTTAAAATACTATTGGGTCGTTCACGAAATTATTGGATTTAAAACTTAAGTCGTTATTGGGTGGACTCTTTACGGACTTTAAAAAMAAGCCCAATGGTTAGCCCAAGTCCACTAAACCTAAGCCCTAACCTTCCATAATTAAATCCTAAGCCTAGTTTATAAAGAAAAATCCAAACCCCATCAACTTTTACAAGCATTCTACATACGGCGGCATTGGGTAAATTACTTTGTTTTTCAGACTTTTCTCAATAAACACCAACAAACTCAATCCCACGTTCCGGCAGCCATCGCAACCGAAACGGCTRCCGATTTCTATCATCAACCTTGCCAACATCACGACATCATCAACATCAAACGAATCCCGGCTGAAAACCCATCAAAAGACACCGAAACTCCGCCCAAAAGGTCCACCGCAGCCATGTTCTTCCCGAACGTTTTTCAGGCCCGACAACCAAAAACCCAACCAGTACCGGCCACACCCACGATCAACACCGCCACCATCCGAAACAACCAAGGCGACACCGCCCGGCCACCTTCCACGAAAAACCCCGACTCTGCCACGATCAACACCCCACAGCCCGCTTCAAAACGGGGACCCAACAAAACCCCACGGCAAACCATCCGGATCGCCACCCCACACCCGAACGACCCGACTTCCAGTCACCACCACTCCAGGCCAAAAAACCAAACCAACCCAAAACCAACGTCATCCATCGCCACCCCCCAAACCATTGCCGTCCAACAATAACCAGCCCGATCGAGACCCGGAACCACCACCAACCACTACCTTCGGTCCTTAAATCCGTACGCGCTGACTGGAACCCACCACAACCAGTCGTGCTTCTTGAGCCGGAGACCGCCGTTCTCCAGCCGCCGCCTCGCTGCCGCCGCAACCACAGCAGAACCATCATTTGCCCAGCCGCCCAATTTTTCCGTTCGCCGACGACCGAAGGAGGGTTGCTGTCACCGGAAAGCCCGCCGAGCCACCGAAGAGGGAAAAGCCACAGCCGTGTCGCCGACGTTCCAGCCACGCGGTCACAGTCGACGTGCTGCCACACAATCGCGGAGGAGCCGTCAAACCCAAGGCTGCCGACGTTTCCCCGCCGGTGCTGCGCCGCCCCATCGCCTCCGATTGCCAACTGACGATTGCCAAATTGCTGCGCCGATTTTCTAATTTGGAGAAGTGAAAGGAGAAATCTACGCCTGAATCGGACCTGGCCCCACCGCGTGACGTGCCGCCGGAATACGTTGCCGGCAGGCAGCCCATCGTTGTTTCGCCGCCGAGACGCTGAAAGTGGAGAAGAAAGGAAGAATGAGGGAGAAATGAAAGAAGGAAAGAGACGGGCTTGAAGGGATTAGGGCTGGGCTCCCCTTTTATTCCAACAAACTTTTCCAAAGTTGCAGATTGACCCCCAGCCTTTTGCCACCTTTTCAATTGAACCCCCAATTTTAACTAAGCCTTCAAATTTCAACCTTCCGGATTAGAAACCCCAATCCAGCCCCTGAAACATTTTATAAAAATACTTCCAGTCCATTTTATTTTATTATTATTATTTATGTTATTATTATTATTATTATTATTATTATTATTATTATCATTAATATTGTTATTAATATTATTATTATTATTATTATTAATTATTATTATTATATTATTATTATTATTATTATTATTATTATTATTATTATTATTATATTATCATCTATATTGTTATTATTATTATTACTATTATTATTATTATGATTACTATTTTAAATATGAAGAATACTAATTAAAATATATTCTATAATTGATTAGGTGACGAGCAATAAGGGGACTTAGGGATTCAACTACTTGCATACCACTCGAATTTCCACGACAATATTTACAAGGTAGGGACCACCGACTTATCTTGTGTTAAATTCTACGTGCTTCAAATCTACGTAGCAATGTATATCATGAAATTCTATGTTTATAAAATTAATATAGCCGTGGACCGCAAAAGTTGTCCGTGACCGGGGAAAAGGGTCATTGGGTTTATCCCAGCGTGCTATATCCAATGATTAAAACCAGGGGGCCTTAAGTGCCTATGACCGGGGAAAAGGGTCATCGGGGAAACCCGCCGCGTTTTAGCTGCAGTCAACTGTCTTCTACGTTAAAATTATGAATTCTATGGTTAATTGTGCTATTTGTGAGTTGTATAATTTTGCATGAGGTATGTCGGTGTAACTATTGAGTACGTTGAGCTCATCCCAAATCAACGACGTGTTTTTCAGGTACAAATGAAGATATCGAATGAAAGGGAAACGAGGAGGGGAATGAAAAGTCTTGATGTTGGTTTTATGTTTTAAATCTCGTTTCATTGTTTTAAATAAAGGTTGAACTAGACATAAAAGAAGTGTTTTTGATTATAAATTACTTTTGATGGTGATTTGGGTTATTTATATTATGATTATTTTCCGCTGCGTAATTCTTGAACGTTTTTAAAATGTAAATCTTTTAAATTAAAATCATGAAAACTAGAAATTTATTGTGACGTCAAGATTTCTCCATTTGATTATTTAAAAATATAAATCCCTATTCGACTAAAGTGAAATCGGGGCGTTACAAAAGGTGGTATCAGAGCCAAGGTTTTGATTGGTTCTGTAGACTCGTTTCGTTTTTGAAAATCAAAAAGTTTATAAAATAAATATTTGGGTTACTTAAATAATCTTCATTCCTCCTCGTTGAACATTCGTCGATATCCTCAAGGTACCAAAGTTCATTACAATTGTTTAATCATTAATTTACATTCCATGATATACCATGATTGCATTGTATTGGGTATGGATGTTTATACTTTGAATATGATTGCATTGTCTTGGGAATGGTTGATGATGCTTTTGATGTGAATGTGTTGTATTGGGAATGGTTGTTGGTGCTATTGGTATGATAACACTCCAAGGCATGGAGGATTTCATTATTTATGTTTTTTTTCGTAAGTCGACACGATGAGGTTATTTTGTTGACCAAAACATCATTTGTGGCACTTAGCCAAAGAAGAAACTCCCAAGGAAAACCGTGAAGAGGTTTCCAAAGGGAAAAAGAAGCGGGAACAAGGTTAATGAAGAAAACCCACCCCACTTCGACCAAACGACCGTTGAGGCTATGGATACGATTTTCACCAACTTCTTCCAACGCCTTCAAGATAACGGTTTGGGGAACGGAGGCAACAACTCGAGAGCAGTGAACCAATTCCGCCAGTACCGACCACCAACCTTCAACGGGAGAGATGGACCTGATGCAGTGGAGGAGTGGTTTCGGTCGCTTGAAAGAATCCTTCGAATGATAGCGTGCGACGATGTGCAGAAGGTCACGTGTGCCACTTTTCAGCTAACTGAAGATGCTGACCACTGGTGGGAAGGTTATTGGAGAACCTGTTCAGAGGCGGAGCGAGACGCCTTCACTTGGAACAAGTTCAAGACGGTGGTTATGGAGAAGTTCTTCCCGCGCTCGTATCGCGATCAGAAGGAGACCGAATTCCTGAATCTCAAACAAGGGAACTTAATGGTCACTGAGTACGAGAGGAGGTTTAACCAGTTGAGCCGTTTTGCTACGCACCTGGTGGATACCAATTTGAAGAAATCGTTGAGGTTCAAGAGAGGTTTGAGAGCCCAACTAGCGGGTATCTTATCAGCACAAGGCGACCTTCTTTACTCGGAGATGGTTAAAAGAGCCCAGGATGTGGAGTCAAGTCTTGGAATGGATGAGGTGAAGCCTAAACCCACAACTTCGGTGGACAAGAGAAAGTGGGTAGGAGGAAGTTCCAACCAACAGAAGACTGGTGGTGGAAACCTTAAGCGAGGGATGGAAAATAAGCCCATGTGCCAAAATTGCGGAAAGAGACATTTTGGTGAGTGCCTTCTAGGGCAAGGAAAGTGTTACCGCTGCCGTCAGAGTGGGCATGCAACGCAGTTCTGTCCTGTGTATGGTCAAAGGCAACAAGGCGGTGGAGGGCCAAAGCCAGGACCAACCAATGGAGGAAATGCTCGAATGTATTCCATGGCACGCAATGAGGCTGAAGAGAATCCTGGAGTTATAACAGGTATGTTGACTGTTTCGGGAATTCCTGCTTTTGTGCTTTTCGATACGGTTGCTTCGCACTCTTTTGTGTCGAAAAAATTTCATAATTTAACTGAAGTTAAGAGCACTAGAGTAGAGGAACCCTTAGAAGTTGGTTTACCATCCGGAGACGTAATGATTACGAACTTGATGGATAAGGGAGTGCAGATCGATGTAGGAGGAAAGAATCTCGAGGCTGACTTGTATGTGATCGAAACGAGGGATTTTGACTTGATATTGGGAATGAACTGGCTCACGAAATATCAAGCRAAGATACAATGTCGCGAAAGAGAAATAACTTTCAAACTCCCAGAAGGTGGAGAGATCAAGTTCTTTGGAGCCAAGACCAAGACGGTGCCACAAGTGATAACGGCAATGAAGGCCATGAAGTTGTTGA
>BMAC01000094.1:920038-995983 GCA_014905375.1 Phtheirospermum japonicum
AAAAGGGTCATCGGGGAAACCCGCCGCGTTTTAGCTGCAGTCAACTGTCTTCTACGTTAAAATTATGAATTCTATGGTTAATTGTGCTATTTGTGAGTTGTATAATTTTGCATGAGGTATGTCGGTGTAACTATTGAGTACGTTGAGCTCATCCCAAATCAACGACGTGTTTTTCAGGTACAAATGAAGATATCGAATGAAAGGGAAACGAGGAGGGAAATGAAAAGTCTTGATGTTGGTTTTATGTTTTAAATCTCGTTGCATTGTTTTAAATAAGGGTTGAACTAGACATAAAGAAGTTTTTTTTGATTATAAATTACTTTTGATGGTGATTTGGGTTATTTATATTATGATTATTTCCGCTGCGTAATTCTTGAACGTTTTTAAAATGTAAATCTTTTAAATTAAAATCATGAAAACTAGAAATTTATTGTCACGTCAAGATTTCTCCATTTGATTATTTAAAAATATAAATCCCTATTCGACTAAAGTGAAATCGGGGCGTTACATCTTCGATCAAACCTAAATAATGTACAAACTAGAATAAGCTCTCTAGATTTAGTCCAATAAAAGCATTAAGCGCTAAGAAAATAGGCTAATATAAGCAATAAACTCATAAACTCAGTTTAATTAACTTATGTTGTGTTATCCCTAGTAGTGCACGACCATTAGTTGCTACAAGTGAAATAGAAGTGACAACAATTATGGATTGTAGCCCTATTTCTAATAATTGATATCTAATTCTAATCTAGGTGATCAGTCTATATTAGAAATTAAATAATCATGACAGAAAAATAGAATAATATAAATAATTTCATACGAAGAGCGAGATAAATATTACGGGAATTAATTAGAACATAATCAATCAATGGGGTTCAACGTCACAAGGACTGGAATTAATAAAATTACTCACACATGATTCTCATTTTCCAACAATTTGGGCTTGCTCCAATCTTCCCTAAAAGGCCCACAATTGCGGCTGCCTCCAAGTCTTCAAAGGTAAGATGCCTTGATTACTTCTCTAAAAAGGTCTCTGTTATTGCGGTTGCCTTCAAAGGGTAAGATCTGATCTCCAAAATCTTCCTTAAGTAACAATTCGTGGCTGCAACTAATTTATATACAGGGTCTTCAACCGCCTCTCTTAGGTCCAAGAAAGGTAAGGCCCAATGACATTTATTTGACCTGTTGTCTACTATCGAGCGAACCAATAGCCGTCATGTGTTGCCAAAATCAACACACGAGCCACACAAAAATCATCATTGTACTAATCGAGCAACAAAATACTATAAAATAAATAAAAAAAATATGTAATTGGTGCTCGTCCATCCAAAAGAATATATACACGTGAAATGAATATATATGACAATATGAAGTGCATAAAAGTATATTTATAAACCATTAATTACTACATAATCTCTCACATATCAATCGCTTCGTTTAATCTTCTCACCTGTTCGTCAGAGCTTACTTGTGACTTTGCTCATTATCGTTGGGGTGTTTTTGATCAAAGACTCGTTGTACGTGACAATATTTCTTATATGGTTCTTTTTAGTGGTTTGGGATCTAGGTTAGATTTTCTTCTATCTCGTTTACACTTGGTTGTTCTCTCCATTTGCAATTTGGAGAGTTCTTCTCAACACTCTTTCTAACTTGTTGCATTGATGGGTCCCTTTTACCTTCTCATGGCCTATTTTCTCATCCACGTTGATAATGCGTGGCCTCGTCACATAATCGAATTATTTGGAATGTTATTTGATTAGTCACATGTATGTATTCTCCATGATTACCTATAAACTTAATAAAATAATGGTAAATTGAAATCGCACCTTTGAGATCATACAAGGTGTGCCTCCCGATCATCTTGTAGTACTCGCTGTGAGCATTGATGATCTTAAAGTTCATTTTGATACCTTTTTCTACAAGACGATGCTAAGTTTGATCAGTAGGTCTATCTCCCCTATGGTCACTACAGGTCCTCCACTGATCCCCCATATTTTAAAGTTACAGGGTTTGGTACATTTCTTTAGGATGTTCATTCTTTTAGGAGCGTGCCAGTATATGAGGATGGAGTATGACCCTGTGTCTATCATGATCCTATGGATCTTAATTCCTAAGATGCCTGCTTTGATAACAAGCACATCAAAGTGTGGGTGGACGAGCTGGAGCATGTCGGACTCATGAAATGCAAAAGACCCGTTGTACTCATTGTGCCAATGCTCATCCTTTGATTGATGAATCGTCATGTCCAATGCTTTTTATTTTTGGTTAAGCCATTTGAGCTTCGATTAGTATATCTTTTCTTTTAATTTTAGATTACCTTTTCTCAACTCATCTTGTATTCATGAGCGTCATGATTTATAGAAGCCTCTGGTGCCCAGGTAGAGGTGGTATCTGTGTCTGATCATTTGGCCTCACATCGGGGAGCCTTTTTTTTTGGGCAAATCATTGGAGATTCCATTCATTAAAGATGCTAAAAAAGGTACGTACTAGGTTGTAGCACTCCTTAGTTGTGTGGCTAGTAGAGTTGTGGTAGTTGCAGAATCATTTTTTGTCGAGCGTGGCCACATCTCTTCTGGTAGGCCTTGGGGGAGGAAAGATGTTGATATCTTAATGTGTCAGTATATGGTCACAATGAATATGGGGTAAACCAATATGTATTTGATTATTAGCCCAACATTCCTATTTTGGAGGGACTCCTTATGTTCCGTCATCAAACCTCCCTTCCCTTTATTGGCTTGTGTCTTGCTCGGGGTTTTATGCTCACCAAAGGAAATCATTGGTGGGGCAGAAAATTGTTTGTTGTAATTTGAGATGCTACAATGGATAGAAATTCCTAGAAGGTTTATGGCTTCTTTACGTTGCACAACAATTTGAAGTAGTAGTCAAGAAGCCCGACCTAGCCGTGTTTGATTTTCACATCCTACGAGCATGTCTCTCATTTCTCTATTTCTTTAGTGAACTCTACATTGTAACTCTTGAATGCCTCATTGGTCAGTTGGAAGGTTCTGGAGATGGCCACGTATGGTTGGACGCTCCCCTTAGCTGACATTAAGGGTGTCGAAAGGTGGTCCCTAGTTGCAGCTATGAGTGGATAGAGTCCATGGGAAGGGTTCTGCACTAACATAGCAGACATTTGTATAATGTTAGAGAGAACATCTGGCAATGACATACATCGTAACTATTATGCAGGTCCATGAGGTCTTCATGGTGGCTCAAGTGGAGACTCGGTTCTAGATCTCTGATATAGAGTGGGATCTGCGGAATTTTCAAATTCTCCTATAGGATATTGGATTTGACTTTAAACATAATGGGGAGCCGAAATTGGCCGATGGAACTCATTGAGGTTCAGTTGAGATAGGCCTCTTCTACAACTCCTTGACCCTTTGTTTGAAGTATTTGGTTTGTACATATTTGTGAGTATTTTTTTTATAAGTTTTCATGTATTCGTTTGTATGCTTTTGTTGGATTTGAGTTTTGTTTTGTCTCATATTTTTTTGTTTTGAATTTTTGTATCTTTTGTTCGCTTTTTAGTTTTTTTTTAATATTTTTTCATATTTTTGCAGATATTTATGTTAGTTTGGTTCCCTTGGTTTTAGGACAGTCGAGGTTCACAATTGACTCTATTCCATGAAAACACGGCCTGGACCCACGAAGCATTGCCATCGATGAGCAATCTTCATGCCTTTCTCACCCACATTAATTCTTGAGTTGTTTGACCTTTCAAGGATTTCTTGCAACCATCGGTCAACACCCTATCAACGGGGCATCGTCACACACATATTTTGTCACTATCGACTACCTTCGTCAAATAACAACGATCGACGTTGAGATACCGTCAATCAATGGAAGGCCTTTTTTGCAAAAATACCATTTTGCCCTAAAGATATATTCCTATATATATTTCCACACTTCTCAGACGGAGGAGAGAGACTTTTGGCTATATTTTGCATTAGAAACATTTTATCAGCAAACCTTATCCTTTCATCTTCTTCGAGTGATACGACATAAATTATCAAGGTCGGTAGGCAAGCACATTTGTAGGAATTTATGAGGCAACCTCACCTTTAGAAGGGGCGATCTTTTCTATAGGGGGCGAGCTATTTTGGGAGTAGCGAGCTCTCATATAGGGGTGGTGAGCTCTTATGAGATAAATGGTACTGTGACAACTCGGTACTGAGAGCTGGGCTTTATGGTTAATAGGATCTTGGGCCCGGGTAGGCTGATATGGATTATGGTATGGGGTCACGGAGGACTAAAGTCATAAATAAGGTTATTGGCCCATGGTTATTACAGTAGTTCATGGGAGTTCTAATATCTATGGTAACTTAGCATATAGGAGAATTCCTAATTCTAAGTCGGTGGTTATTTATGGTATTGTGGTTTGAATAGGAGACGGGAACCCTAATTTGGGAACATGTCTCTTGTCTATATAAAGAGGACACAGGCCTCACTTCTCTCTCTAAGTTGATTTGTTATCCTACCACTAGTGCAGAAACAGCTTTTAAGAACGCCTGTTTCTGCAGATTAAGAACGCCCTGCTGAGGCGTTCTGTATGCATCTGTTCTTAAAAGTCTGACATTCAAGAACGCCTCATCAGGGCGTTCTTGAATGTCAGACTTTCAAGAACGGTTTTTCAGAGACGTTCTTAAAAAAATTTCAGGCGTTCTAGAAAGTCAGTTTTGCAGCTCTGGGAAGTACTTTCCAGAACGTCCTTTTCTAAGACGTTCTGGAAAATATACTTTCATGAACGTCATTTTTTAAGACATTCTAGAAAGTATATTTTTCTAAAACGCCTATCTTTGGGGGCGTTTTGGAAAGTGTATTTTCGAGAACGTCTGTTTTAAAGACGTTCTCGAAAATACACTTTCCAGAACGCCACTTTTCTAGGCGTTCTTGAAATTGTACTTTCCAGAACACCTGTTTTTGAAGACGTTCTCGAAAGTAAACTTTCCAGAACGTCCTTTTTTAGTCGTTCTCGAAAGTGTACTTTCCAGAATGCCTGTTTTTGGATGCGTTCTGGAAAGTATATTTTCGAGATCGTCCTTTTGTATGACGTTCTCGTAAATACACTTTCCAGAACGCCTTCATAAACAGGCGTTCTAGAATGTGTGCTTTCCAGAACGTTAAATAAAGGGACGTTCTCGTAAATACACTTTCCAGAACGCCTTCATAAACAGGCGTTCTAGAATGTGTGATTTCCAGAACGTTAAATAAAGGGACGTTCTGGAAAGTATACTTTCGAGAACGTCGGTTTTAGAGGCGTTCTCAAAAATACACTTTCCAGAACGCCTCTAGAAAAAGGCGTTCTGGAAAGTGTATACCTTCCAGAACGTCTCTAAAACAGACGTTCTGGAATATTTGTGTTCTAGAACTGATTTTCTGAATAACTTCGTTTCTGGAATTTTATTCCAGATTTATATTTCTTATATTAGGCCTGCTCACAAATTTCAAAATTCAAAATTATAGTACCTAATTAAATCACAAAACAAATTTCATTTATATAATCCCAAAATCACCAACACATGTCATTAATAACAAATAATACACAATCACCAAGTCAACAACACAAGTATCCAAATACAATATCTCCAAGTATATCCAAATACACACCAAGTCTTAAAAAAGAAATCCACAAAAGTTGATAAGTACCTATTTTCCTACCATTCAAGTTTTCCACAAATATTGCACCTACATCGCAATCAATCCATGAACTCTAAGAAACACTCGGCCCAACGTCTACGCACATCATCAATTTCCTCGTCCGAATAAGGTTGTTCCATATTGAGTGCCTGCATGTGTGAGACAGCATAGACATTTTATCCACAGAAGACATCATAGCATCAAACAAACAGACCAAACAAGGCTGTTTCAGCCTAAAATATTTACAGAACCAAACAAGGCTGTTTCAAACAAACAGATCAAACAATCAGACATCATAGCATCATCAAACATGTGTGAGACAGCATAGACATTTTATCCACAGAAGACATCATAGCATCAAACAAACAGACCAAACAAGGCTGTTTCAGCCTAAAATATTTACAGAACCAAACAAGGCTGTTTCAAACAAACAGATCAAACAATCAGACATCATAGCATCATCAAACATGTGTGAGACAGCATAGACATTTTATCCATAGCCAATCATGACAGTAGTTGACCAAACAAGGAATTTCAGCCTAAAATATTTACAGAACCTAATATGAAGCTCAATCATCATTACTCATTACAATATTCAAAACTTGACCACGAAGGTTGAAATAAATTACTTGCAATCTATTCTTCCAAATACAAATCGAAACAACAAATTATATAAAGGAAAAGGGAAATTCGATAAACCTTTTCAAATGAATCAACGATGTCTAATCGGATGATCTCCAGCATATGCCTCATTACAAAAAACCCGCATGTGTCCGATGTCTTTCGTTGGTCCAAACACTATAAAAAAATAATTATGAATTAGATTAGGCAGATATGGAAAATTTATGAAAAAAAATAAATTTATGGTAAATATCCAAGTGCAGATTTAGTCTTCAAGCTTCAAAACAGTTTGTAGTATACTGCTGCCTCGCCCCGGTTATATTTGTCGCATAAAGGATGCCTCTGAAGCTAACATTTCTATTCACAAACTTCTCAAAGCACAAAGTGACTCATAATAACCATTTCACACAAGCAGCATATGTGAATTAACTATGATGGTATTTACAAAATACTGCCAACGGTTTGTTTCAAAACATACTAGTTATTTAATCAAACCATATGGTCAGCTCAAATTCTTTTCTTAAAGACAAAAACAAAGAACTGGGTCGACAATCCGAAAGAGAGAGAGAGAGAGAGAAATCAGAAGGTTTTAGAAAGAGAAAGGAAGAAAAATGAGAGGGATCTCAAGTGATGAGAGGATTTCGTGTTTGGGCTTTCTTATCAAATCAAATTGAATATAGCTGTGGTTAAATACAAAACTTGGGCTTGGTTCCTGCAGTACATTGTACTAAACGATCGTATTCACTTGATGACTCATTCATGATAACTCCAACATCATGTTGTACTTCACACAAATTTCATATCCTTTATGGTGCTATATAAAAGTTGATCACGGATTAAATTAGTTACCCTAAGTTATGGGATAAGTGAAAATATGGCAAAAGAAGAGACATGTCAATAAATAGTGGTAAAATTCACTTTCAGTCACAAAAAACAAATTAAGAAAAATTTAACAAAACAACTATACTACTGGAAACATTACCAGTTTTATAAAGTGTTTCACATAGTCATTTTCTGGATACAGCCAAATAAACCCACTGAAGACAGAACTATAATATTCAACTTTAAGGAAAACCAAGTGTACCTTCGGATAAACCCATTGAGGCTTCTTTAAAATTTAGATGTCATTTACAATTAATTCTGGGATTTTATAGAAATTGTGGGTTATTTATAATATTTATAATAATATTGAGGGTCATTTATAATATTTATAATTTTGGAATTTTTACAGAAACTGGGGGCCATTTATAATATATGATAATATTGGGGGTTAATTATAATATTTATAATTCTGGGTCATTTATAATTAAATCTGGGGTCTTTTTACAGAAATTGGAAGCCATTTTAAATATTTATAATAATATTGGGGGTCATTTATAATATTTATAATTCTGGGGTCTTTTTACAGAAATTGGGGTCCATTTGTAATATTTATAATAATATTGGGGGTTATTTATAATATTTATAATTCTGGGGTCATTTATAATTAATTTTAGGGTTTTTTTTTTACAGAAATTGGGGACCATTTATAATATTTATACTTATTTTGGGGATCATTAATAATATTTATAATTCTGGGGTCAATTAATTCTGGTTTTTTTAAACAGAAATTGGGGGCCATTTATAATATTTATACTAATATTGAGGTCCATTTATAATATTTATAATAATATTTGGGGACATTTATAATATTTATTTATAATTCTGGGGTCATTTATAATTAATTCTGGGGGTTTTACAAAATTTGTGGGTCATGTATTTGATACCGTTAAAATTGAATAYCTCAAAATTGGTTCGAATATGACTTCAAGGGATTGAGTTGCTTTTGTTTGAATTAATTCAAGATTTTATGATTATATTTCAGTTTAATAAAAAATAATGCTAATATCATCATTTACACATGACATKTACCGAATATTTAATATAAAAGAACAACCACTGTATAGAATAATAGATCTCAAATATTGGTTCGAACTTAAGTCATTTCCAGATATCGAGGTTGCTTGTTTGGTTGGGCAAAGTGAGATATTGAAGAAAACACCTTTTATTTCTTCATATAAATGGGTGAGCCAGCCATGYAAGAAATTATTTTACAATACTATATAATATTACACTCCTATTTGACTTAGAACTCTAATATTCCTCTACACTTTTTACTTAATTATGTTTTGATGATGACTTGTTATTTTCCATCAGACTGTCTAATGAATGTGGACTACTTAATAAGAACCTTCTCTACATCTGATCATCACGTTTAATGCAATAATCTGCAGGTGCATTTATAAAAACACAAAATGTTCCCTATAAAGAAAAAAGATATATATAAAAAGGAAAATAATATTTATGCATACTACAAGGTATTAATGTTATAAATGCAGAAGTAAAAAAACAAATTTCCCCTAGTTTTGGTTTTTTTTTGGTTCAGAAAGTGTCTGAGCTGCATTGATCTAGTGTGAAAACTGACTACATACAGTTATATTTGCTTATCCCTATGTAAATGTTGCCTAAAGTTTGTACTTAGGCAGGTTGGAATTATAACATTCTCTAGATCTGTATATGATTTTTCACACTCAGTTTTTTTCCCAAGATGGGAATAAAAGATTGACATTTCACTGGTTTTGTATTCTTTCTTGGTAAGTGTATTTGAGGATATACAGAGTACAGCTTGCTAGATTTTGAGTTAATTTTTAAGACATCAATTATTGTACTGACCATATAACCTAAGCTTGAAGGAAAAGAAAATTTCAGATTCATAAATGGTTGTGAGAATTCACCAAGGAAATTGATTCATTTTTTGATTTCATATACTTCATCCGCTTACTATGGATGCTAATAAGCATTTTACACAATAGCTAAACTGTGCACGTAATATATTACTTTTATTAAAATATCCTTCACATTTTTTTAGAAAAACACTCCATAAAGTATATATAATAATGAGGAAGGATAATGTCATTACATCACATTCCACACACAGTAACTCCAAAAAGGCAAAAAGTCAATTACAAATGAACAAATATGTGAGGATTCAAACAATAAAGAAGGGGAAATAACACAATTCAATTCAAATTAAAAAGAAAAAAGGTAATGGGGGTTGTGATATTTTACTTTCTTCTTACCAGAACCCAGATCAGAAGTGGAAGACGGCGGACACCTCGGCGGCGGGCGGAGCAGATTCTTGGCCTTGGCCCTTGTTGCCCAGAAAATCACGTAAAGCAGTGGGCTTCACTTCAGTTTCACCACCAGCATTTGCGTTTTTTCTTTTACCGCTGCTCTGACCATATGAATAAACTTAATCAAGATTTTTGTAATAATTATTCGTGACTAAATAATTTATTTTAAAAAATCAATTAAAATAATTGATGAGACAAAACTTAGAGAGTAAATTAAAAGGCTCAGATTAAAATCTTTTTTAAATGTAAACATGTACAATATCAACCCTACATCTCGGGTTGTCATAAATCAATAGAATATTTTGGTGGTGACTTGTACCCAACACCGGATAATCATGAAAAGAAAGAACAAATATTTGCTTCCGAGCTGTAAAATAATGACTTCGATCGGTAAAATTGAATTTGATCGTCAGTCGAATCGAACCGATTGAAATAATGTGTAAAATCGATACTCATCGAATTTCGATCAGTTTCAGGCAGAACCAATTTCTATATATTTTTTTAATTTCCCTTTTTTAGCCCTTAAAAATAAAATTAAAAAAAATATATAATTAATATATTATATACAATACATATAATTAATATATCTAATTCGGTCGATTCGATCTTTTACGACCGAACCAAACCGAATTGTACTAATAGGTCGGTTCGATTTTGGTCGAATTTTGCACACCCCTAGCTTTAACAACCAGCACTATAGCATAATGCATCCAACAGCCAAAAAATCTAACCAAGTGTATTAAAAAAAATCAAATTAAACGATGCAAAATTATCCCGTCAAACTACTCTGGGCAATTTTATTCCTTTCAATGACAATTTTTGTAAAAAATGCAAGAAATTCACAAATAGATAAAAAAAATGCAAGAAACTCACATACAAACACATAGCCGAAACAAAAACCTGCTCATATCATACGCAACAGCAACAGCAACAAAACATAATTAACACACTCTCAACATAAGAAACCCATGAATCAAAACCAGAGAGATTATAAATTAATACATTTCCCAATCATACAACTCTAACTATAATGCAAACAAACATCCACCACAGAAATAAATTATCTAAAGCAACACCACAATTCACCAACCAAATCAAAATTACACAACATTAATTCAAAATCCCCATAAGCCATGAATATGGTCAGTGATCTTAGTTATATGTGTTATTGTACTAAATCAAGTCCACAATCATGCATTATCATGTTTTCTTCATAATCCGGTCACTGAAACCTTAGCCCCTTTTTTAACATGCAAATCAAATCAAGTTTGTTCCATTTTTTTATGACAAAGGGTAAATGAGAAGATATTAGCCAATGTATTTGGGCATGCGACATTTGATATAGTTTAATTTTATGAACCCAGTGTTAGCAAAAAAATGGAAAAGAAAAATAAATACAGAACCAGGTTCTCACCTAGGGTAAGAAAATGAAAAAATTAATATTCGAATTTGAGATTCTCACCTAGGGTTAGAGGACTACAATCCCAGAATTGAGCAGCTCCTGACGAGAAATTGCGAATTGGGCAGTCTGCTGCGTTCAGCCTGAATAATCAAAATAAAATTGCGAATTGGTGGTTAAGACACAGATTTGGCCTTAGTGGTTGTTGGGATAGTAGCGATTTCAGGTTGATGGGGCGGGTTTTGGTGGCGGGTTGTGGTGGCGATTGGAGGTTGTTGGTCGGGAATGGTTATTGGGAATTGGGGTTGAATAGGAGGGGTTTCGGGGAGATTTAGATGACGGGTTGTTAATGCGCCTGGTTTGATGATGCGGCTGGTGGTGGCGATTGGAAGATGACGGCCGGTGGTGGTTGGGAATGGTGGGAGACTGGAGAATCGGCGGAGAACGAGAGAGAGAAGAAGTAGGGTTTAATGTTTAATTTTTATGCATAAAAATCATCTTTTGTCCAAAAATAATTTGACATACGAGAACGCCTCTTGAAGGCGTTCTCAATAATACTTTTCAGAACACCTTTAAGAAGGCGTTCTCGATACCTACAATACCAGAACGACGTTTTAAAAGTCGTTTTTGATATTGAACATACGAGAACGTCGTTTTACAGACGTTCTTGATATTTCAAAAAACAAGAACGTCTTTTTAACGACGTTCTGGATATCTAACATACAAGAACGTCGTTTTAAAGACGTTCTGGATATCCAGTATACCAGAACGTCTTTTTTAAAGACGTTCTCGTATGTGACAGTTTTATTACAAAAATGTCACCGGCTGACTTTTAAGAACGCCACCTCCTGAGGCGTTCTTAAATCTCTGTTCTTGTATGCTGTTTTTGTACTAGTGTACGTTTTGAGCTCTCACAAATCATTATTAAAAAGGGGCTGACTAAAGTATCAGAGGGTCTACGCCGGGGCTATCCATCTTGGGTTTTATTTTGTAGGTTGATCAGGTCGCCAAGAGTCTTCTTGAGGTCTATCAGGTCTGCAAGCACGTATTTTAGGTCAATATTCTATTTTCTTGGTGAACCAATCGTTTTGGTCGCATCAAGTGGCACCGTCTGTGGGAAAGAGGGATATCAAGTCCTTGAGCGAAAGGCGTGACATTCTTAGAAAGCAGACATGAAGGGAAGAACTATCATTCCTCAAACTTTGGATTTTGACGTGGAGGTGAGTAAGGCGAAAGAGGTATTCAAGGAGAAATAAGTCGAGGAAGAACAAACATCACCACAAGGAGAACCAATGGATACGACGGTTACAAAAACACCACCACAGTCACCACAGAAAGAAAGTGCAAAAAACTCAGGGGAGGAGAATAGGCAAAAGACTCCAGAAATTGATGGGAGTTACCAAGAGGAAGAACTTGTCACGTTGACAAGGGAATCCTTGAGAAATTGATGGGATCAATATCTCTCAGCAAGTTGGAGAAGATCTTGGCAGGCGAAGACGATAGTGAAGAGGGTAAGGCCAGGATAAAAGATGAGGAATACAGGCCAAAACCATTGACCCCGGGCCAAAATAAGAGTAGGGAAAAGGAACCTTGGATTTCAGATCCCGAGTTAATCCGGACCCCAAAAAGGAGGCGGATCATATGGAATACCCATCGTCATCTGATGAAGTTATTCAAGCTTTTGTGTACCTACTTTTATAAATATATTTCAAATGTTTAAAGCTTGCTCACAAGAGTACGAGTTCGCGTGTAAGTTGGTAAGATAAACTGAGTCGATTCTCAAGGAACAACCAATCGTAATTCTCAATGTTTATTTCGTCACAAAGTCACATACGTACATGTATAATTAGGGAGGTTGTTTGTTTTTGATTAATAATATAAGAAATCAAATAGCAAGAACGAATAGATTAACTAATTAACTAAGTTGAATTTAAAAGATTTAAATAACAAAGGGCTACGAACTAAGATTTTTGGAATTAATAAAGCAATTAAATAGTATGAAGGCGATTGAATAACATAAATGAAATTAAAAGGCATGAGCAAAATTGAAAAAAATTAAATCTCCAATCACCAAGAATGAATTAAACAAACAAAATTTAAACGAAAGATTACGAACTTAATTATCCAAGAACTCCAAAGTATCAAACATGAAATAACTCAAGATCCAATAATACGAACGATTATGTAAGAGCATAAATTAACGAGAACTAAACTAGAAAACGATTGAAAGTTTAGAGTACTTATTGGAACTAAGAAGTGTAGTAAATTCTCCAGCTATCCTGGAGAAAAAAGGTATATCTTGGCCGAAGAGCGAATCACGAACTAAAGAACGGATCTTGGAACTTGTGATTCTTGGATCTTCAATCTTCATCTTGTATCTACGTAACGGGAAATGGAAACGAGTCCTCTCTGCATCTTAAAACCATAGGAATATGTGTGGTGTCCTTCAAGACGGATTTAAAGGGGGTATATATAGTTTTTCCAAGACTTGGAGCACAAGTTTTCTATTAAAAATGATTTTGGGCTCGTTAACGGTAAGCTTAGCGGTAACGGTTACTTCTAACACTACCGTTAACCTCTCGCTGAATGTTTTTGTCCATCATTAGCGGTCGATCTAGCGGTATGACACCCTTTAATCTCGCCACTAAACTCTACTCACTCCTCCTATTGGTGGGGCTAGCAGTTGGGTTACCATTAAGGCCACCGTTAACTTGGTCTGGGAGCTCTTTATCGTCCTTTAGCGGTTAAGGTAGCGTTATCGTGACCGCAAGGGATTAGCGGTAGGTTTTAGCAAGAAGGGTTACCACTAACCTGACCGTTGACCCTTAGAACTTGCTACTTCTTCGGCGGGAAGTTCGATTTTGTCTCTCGATCATCAAACTTCATCGATTTAAGTGCTGAGCTCTTCCGGTTACTTAGTTATATGGGGAAAATAGGGAATAATCACCCAATTGCATCAATAATGATCAAAATGCAGTAAAATAAGCTGGAGACATAAAAATACAAAATTATTTTTAATATATCTAACCTATACGGAAATTATGAACAAAAACTAACTAAAACACTCACAAAAATCAAGACAAATTCATGTTAATTAACTACCCCACGCTTTATTGGTTTGTTCGTCCTCGAACAAACGATAATTTCAAACACTAGCAAGTATAAAAATCAGCCCAAGCAAAGAGTCGTGTCGTGCTACATAAATAATTTTTAAAATATAGATAAGTGTAACAAAACCTCAAATGCTAGACCCTTATTGCATTATTTCTCCAAAAACAAAATCAGGCATCCTCTAAAAGGGTAATATATATGTGTACGCTCAAAACGCACTCAAGCATTTTTTGCATGGGACATGTATATGCTCAAATCATCAAAATACATGTACAATAAACAAGAACTGAAAATCAAGAACTTCTCATCGCATTTAAGTGTGTAACTAAAAAAGAATCCGAAAAGGTCTTTGCGGTTGTAATGTAGGCTCTTTGGACGAGTATGGAATATATAAGTCGTGCGGCTAACTCACGATCTAACGTGATCAATAACTCACCAAACTATTCTAATCACGAAGCAATATGCCTCACCTCATTCAAACGGAACCTCAGTTAACTCTTATAACGTAGCCTTTAAACTTAAGCTATTTCCCAACTCGCAACCCAAAACCGACTGCTGAACACACCACTTAAACAATTTAGAAGCTTATGATATGCTTCTTTTTTCAAACTAAACTCTTGCCTCTTAAACATTAGGCTTCATAAGAAGAATCACTACTAAACAAAAGCCTTTATAATTATAGGCAACAACTAGACAAGATTAACCATCCTCCTTTATTCTATCTTTTTCTTTTTTCTTTTTCTTTTTTTTTTAAATTTTTTTTTTAAGGATGGTGATCCTTAACGCTATTACAAGCTCTTTCATAAATCCCTGAACAACAATGCAGAACAAAAATAACTAACTCTGAGTCCACGCTAATAATGACGTAGGAGTCAAGTCTTATACACTCATATCCATAGGAAATGGATATTTGACTATGAGGGGCTCATTCGGAATTTATAGTGGCTAATATATATGGACATGGCCGGAATAAGGGTTTTTTCTGTGCCTAATAGTCATGTACAAAGATAACTACACACAGCAATTTCAAAGAGATCTCAAAACAGAACCTACTCAAGTACATGCAAAGATGATAAACACTCAGGCTACTCACAGGCTTTTGCACGAAAAGTTTTGAATTGACGCTGCTTTTGGGTTTTGAAAAATATTTTACATCCAAGTACCATTTTACAATATATAAATAAAAATTTTGAAAAATTTTATGCACTTATACATGCTCAAAGACAAGAACCTCAAATCACACATAGTCAACTTTGACAGGCAAACCATACAAACACAAATAAGCACAGGAATAACAATCAATCATGTTAAATCACTAATTTTTACCGACCACACGAACTCAAATTACACAAATAAGAATAACAAATCGCTTGACTACCCTCCCCCTCTCTTAGAATCCGGAAATCTCTGGATTACCATAAATAAAGAAATATCAATTCAAAAGAGAGGAAAAAGAAAACCGTCCCTGAGTACTTAATATGTCGAGCCGCTAAATGTTGAATTCGTGCAATTGTCATTTCATCTCGATTCTCGTGATTCAAATTATCCTAATTAAAAACTACGAAAAACAAAGCAAACTAACAAAGAAAACAAATTACAAATTAACTAATAGTCTAGAGTTTAATAAGTTTGAAGAAAAAGAAAAACAACGAAAAGAAATAAAATATAACATCCATCAACAACCAACATCTCTCTCAGTTGCCCGACGGAATATGATCAAACGGGCCATGAGACGGGGAGACATGCATTGAATTGGGAGGTGGAGCTGATGGCCATCGACCCATGAATTGGGAAAAATTGGTCGTCAAGGCCATCAGCAGCTCCCTATTACCTTCACTCGCCTCACGTGCCCGACGTGCTTCCTCTCGAGCCATGCGACACTAGTAGAGAAACTGCATTCTAGAACAGGCAAAAAAGTCAATCTAGAAGGGTATTTTTAAATCTGTTTTGGATAGCACTTTATAGAAAGGTATTTTGAAATTCCGTTCTAGAATGACAACTTTCCAGAACGGTTTTACAATACCGTTCTGGAAAGTATTCTTTCCAGAACGGTAATTAAAAAACCGTTATGAAATGGGCGTCAATCTAGAACAGTATTAAAATAACTTTCTGGAAAGTTTATTTTTCAGAACGGTATTGTAATTACTATTCTGGATTGACGAACATTCCAAAACTGTTTTACAATAACCGTTCTACAAAGTTTATCTAAAAATCAAATTACAACCCAGAACGGGATTGTAATTACCGTTCAGGAATGTTTGTCAATCCGTTCAGGAATGTTTTACACCTGCTTATACATCACTGCCTTACTCACGACATGGAGCTTTGGTTCCTTTTTTCTTTTTCTTTTTTTTTTCATATTTGCAGGAAGAATAAAAATCTATATCGTCTCATAGATTTTTCAGAACATCTAAGGATTAACGTGTATGCAAATTATTCTTTCTTGAAAATTGTTTTGTAATTCATGGATTCTTAACATAATTTGCCAAAAGATGCTTTAGTTTTTATTAAAGTTCCTGAGACTATGTTAATGTGAATTTATTACTCTTAAAGAGGCATCTGACTGGAACAATTCCTTATTTATGTTCTTTTAATCTTATTTTTGCAACATGCTACAGTTATATGTTGGGGCCGTATTTTTCCATCTTTGCAAACTCTTAAGCCTTGAAGAGCATCCGATTATTCAGAAACCTGTGGATCCTAGCCTTTTCATTCACAATTTTACTGATCGTAAGTACCAAGTCCAAATCTGTTCCCGTTTATATATCTGCATGCAACGACTTTCAATATGCACTTGTTTGATGCTTTAATTTTATTTTTCTTTGCTCTGTTTTAACATTTCTGAAAAAAAAGAAAAGGAATTCTTAAAAGCAAGTGATCGAGTATAAAATTAAAGCCTTCGCAAATGAGTAATTAATGTTGTGTGAAACTGTACAGTAACAGAAAACTCTTGATCTTAAGATTGTTTTATAGATGATTCTATGAGCTCAAATTCTCACTTATTGTTGAAAATTCAAATGAAATGAGAATGGAATGATTATGAATAACACACCATTAGGATAATTGAATATTTGGATGTATCTAAATATGTTTCCTTGTTTCTTAAAAAGTCTAATTCACCTACTTACACTTAAATAGGTGTTCATTTTAACATCAAATCAATAGATTTTTCTTATAATCTCTTCAAAGTATATCAATTTTTATTGAATCCATATTTATCTCGTGAACCATAGAATGCATAACATATTAAATCAATAGAATCGGTGTATGCAGAATTCCTTAAACTTGTTCCCATTTTTGTTTTTAATTTTTTAAATAATAAATTTGTCATTATGGTTTGTCTGTATTGGTGATTTCTGAGCATCATCTAAGTCTTCTTTATTGAATATATGCTATTCCATTGTCCAAGTGTGTTGTTTCTGAAATGAGTTACTGAGCCTTATAGACAACATATTTACATGCAAACTTTTGTGGATATAAGATCTGTTGGGCATTTATAACTTTTAGTTTTTCTTAGTGTTTTCTAGTTTTTAAGGTTTAATTTTTTTGTTTTTTTTTTTTTTTTTTGTTTTTTTTAGTTTATTTTTTTGATAAAGTTTTTTTACGTTTTGATATAATTGCAGAATCTAGAAAAGAAGGGGGTGCTGCTAACAAGTCTGATAGAGGGCAGCTGTAATTATCGGACCGGGGCCGTGTGGCTGGGCTGAAGCAAGCTTGAGCAAGACAAAGCTGTTGCAGCAGTGGGTTCAAAGCAGGGATTACGGAGGTTTGTCTAATTACTTGAGGGGAATATTAACCTGAGTATATTTTTATTTGAGTAGGAATATAGGACGACTATTATTAGAAAGTTTGGCTAGTAATTCAAAAGTTTCATTAGAAAATCATTCCAAAAGGAACTGAGCGTCACCAACGGTGGAACCCTTGTGTTTTTATATCCATTTCTCAAACTTGTATGTTTGGTATGTGTATGTGATTAGTGTACTGAATGAGCTAATTTATTTAATCGGCATGTTAATTTATTTTTCATCATTGGTTTTGTTTGCTATGTGGGATTTAAACCTGGTGTATCTTTTGGTGATATAATTAATATAATCACAATATTTATTATTAGTGATTTTGGTGTATTCCTGCTTTCATTTCAAATTTTTTTTAATTTTTCAACTTTCTAGAAGGTAAATTTTGTATACCCGTTCTAGAAAATAGACTTATCAGAACGGATTTTTTAAAATCCGTTCTACAAAGTGGACTTTTCCAGAACGTCTTTTCTAAATACCGTTCTGGAAAGTTACTTTCCAGAATGTCTTTTCAAAAATACCGTTATGGAATGTTATACTTTCCAGAACGTCCTTTCTAAAAACCATTCTGGAAAGTATTACTTTCCAGAACGGTATTTAGAAAAGACATTCTGGAAAGTGCCACATACCAGAACGGTATTTTCGAAAAGACGTTTTGGAAAGTGGCGGATCAATATGGGAAGGTACCACTCTAGAACATAAAACTTATTTTCTAGAATGCCTTTTTTTTCCCCTTCTAGAAATTCTGCCAATCCAAAAGGGTTAAAAAAGGCGTTCTGGAAAGTACAGACTTTCTAGAACTATGTCACTACAGAAGGCACAAAAAGGCATTCTGGATAGGAAGAATTAACCTTCTGGATATGCAGTTTCTGCACTAGTGCGGGACTCCTCGTGCGCCAAACTAGCCTCTTCAAAGGCTCGTAAATGTTCGACTTAAATCCTGCGTAAACGATTAAAAAGGCGTCAAAAATGGCCCAACCAAAATGCGAAGATCCACCCTTCATCCCACAATCGGGCCCATCCTGGGTCCAGCATCAGTACCGGCATCCTCATCGTGCTCCTTCTTCTTGGCTCGGCTCTCATCATCGCTGATTTGTACATATTTGTATGTGATTTTTGTGTGTTTTTGCATCGCATGTTGTGTGCTTTTATGTGTTTTAAGTTTATCTTTTTATCGTTTTTCTTCCTTTTTTATGTTTTTCGTTTCTTATGGTGTTTAATGTATTTTTACTTTATTTTGTATGAAATAATCTAAYTTTGTTTAATGTTAATATCTCAGCTCAAAATGAGGAAAACGGGTCGAGCGATGAGCCGAAGCCATGCAGGTGCGTCGACTGACGCACCGTCAACGCACTGTCGACGCTACGCCCACGTCGACTGACGCACTATCGACGCACCGTCGACGCAAATGTTCTGAAGCGTCGATCCTAGGCCCGTCAGTCGACGCACTGCCTGCCCATGCGTGTAGCCTGGCTCGCGTCGACTGACGCACCGTCGACGCACCGTCGATGCAAAGGTTCTGAAGCGTCGATCCTAGGCCCGTCACTCGACGCACTGCTTGTCGACGCGTGCAGCCTGGCTTGCGTCGACTGACGCACCGTCGACGCTCCGGCAGTTTGAGCGGTTATTTTCGAAATTCTATATAAATCCGGTGGTTTCATCATTTTCAAGGTACTGGGACGAGGGGGAAAGGTCCAGATATTGTCAATAACCCTCGGTTCATGCCACCATTTCAATTATTCGCATAATTCGGGTTGAAGAGTCGAAGATTGCAAGTTCGAGTCGTCAATTCCTCGTTTGTTCTTCGTCTTTGTTTTAATTTCTATATTTTCATTTTAGTTTCTTAGATTTCAGACTTTGGATGTTAGATAGATAGTTTGTAGTATGTAGTTAGTTGATAGTTTGAACATCGTTACCTTCAAGCTTTCAATTCGTATTTCGTAATTGTTTCTTGATGAATGCTCTCTTTATATTATTTGTTCATTTATTTTAATACCAATCGTGTTACTATTTGATGGATGAATTTTATGCTATTTGATCATGATTATGCTTGCTGGTTGAGTTTATTGGTCTAGTGTGCTTTGGGTCGTTTAGAATCATCGGGATTGACAACCCCGATCGTGGAGACTATTCCGGTGCACTTGACCTTCATTTTTATTAATCATTTTAAAGCTTTTAATTTTATTGCTCGTAGATGTTAGAAAACCTCAAACATTATTTGATCCCGTGTTTAGTTTAGTTTAGTTTAGTATTTATTTTCCGTTTCTATGTTGATAAAATCGAGCACCGAAATAGTATCTGATTAGTCTTCCTTATGATTCGACTCGAGTCAGCTTATCGCCTACTATAGCTCCGTTCTCTTGCGGACGAGCTTTTTGTTATTTTAAACGCGAAAAAGTTCGATTCAAAATTTAGCGCCGTTGCCGGGGAAGGCTAAAGGCTACGATTTTTGGTGTTTGCTTTTATTTATTTTTGTTCGTATTCTTATTTGTTTGTTTGTGTTAGTGTTTGTTTGTGAATTTTGTTTTTGTTTCTTTTTGTTCTTGTTGGTACATTTAATCTCGTTTGTTGAGTATTGTGCTTTGTAGCCAAGCTTTGACAATTTGAGATTTTAGATTGAAGATGGCAAACTATCGAGCAAGTTCGCCATATGATGACTTTGACGCTCCACCTTTCGATGAAGAGATGTTTTGCCCAACGTCCAATTGGCACGGGTATCGACCGGTAATTCCTATGAGCTTTGCAATGCGGGAGTACGATCTTGATGAGTTTTACCTTGAGAAACTCCCGATTTTTCATGGACTACCGAGCGAAGACCCATTGAACTTCATCCAATAGTATAATACCATCATCCCGACATTTCCTCTTTTCGGCTTGTCGATAGATCAAATGAAAATGCGACTTTTTATTTTCACGCTAAAAGATCGGGCGGGAACATGGTTGCTGGATTTAGAGCCCGACTCCTTGAGATCGTGGGAGGAAATTTATGATCGATTCATGGATACGTTCTACTTTCACCCATCCGAACCTCCGAATCACCAATGGGCCCCGCTTTCAAATTCCTACAATTTGGCCCATATTGACTCTTATGCTAATGTTTCCGATCATAGTTTTGGTCATCACATCCCAGCTACATATCACGATTGGATATTTAATGATCCATATGCTCCTCATGAACTACATACTTATATTCCGAGCTATGATTATTATTCCTTGTCTCCTTCGTGTATGGAATCAAGCTTGAACAATTGTTTAGAAGGGTTGTGTAAAGAGGAGGTTATTGGAGATTTGGTTGAATTTTCCGCCCCGATTATGCTAACTGATGACGTCTTTAAGGAGGACGAAGAAGGGATTTTGCCATTGGAGTTCCCGGAGGATGTTGGAGATTCGAGCCTCCCGGCTCTTGGTGAAGAAGGTGGAGTTATGATGCTGATTTTGGAGGAGAGTGAGACTATTGAGTCATATTTTGAACCACCCAAAGCTTTGTTGAAATTTGATTTTGAGGTGGTAGACGAGATAATCGAGAAGGTGCCTGATCACCCCATGCCGCAATTTTGGTTTGACATATTCGAGGTGATCGATTACTCGCGTTTCCAACCTCCGAAGCTAGTTGGAGTGTTTTGCATCTCGGGACGTGATTTTTATGCCCGCCTTGGTGATTATCATCACCAAATCTTGCTCTTGGAGAATACCAAGGCGTGGCACGACCGTCATCTATTTCTGGATCCGGGATGACAATGACCGTGGAATTTGTCAAGCTAAAGACGTTAAATAAAGCGCTTCTCGGGAGGAAACCCAAGTCTTTTAACTTTATTTGCTTTTGTGTGTTTTTTGTTTCTTTTCGTTTTAGGTTCCTCTCAGCGTTGAAGCCCGTTGAATGGTCTTGGATGCTCGACTCATTATCACAAGCACGATTTCAGGGACGTATCTCTCTTTCTCTTTATTTTACCATACCTTGCTTAATTTTTCATTTTATACAATGTGGACATTGTATGGTTTAAGTGTGGGGGGGTTTGTCCTTGGTTGGTTAGTAAATTTTTGTATGCTTGCTTGTGGTTGATTTGAGTTGTGTGTATTAATATTGATTGGAACCTTGACGAAGTGACGTGGTTAGATGCTTTGGTTAGGATATTTAGACTTCCGTTCGAACAATAGTGTAATTGTGGGGAATGAAGTGTAAGTAATCTATGAAGTGTCTTGTCTCTTGTTCTATTCATGTTTCGTTCTTAAGAGTCGAATACTCTCTACTAGCCCCATTTTCCGATACCCTCTATAGGATTTTATGTAATTTTTATTTTTATTTTGGAGACGTTAATACTCTGTGTGTTGAATTTGAAAAGATGTTATCAGTTGCACATAGCAACATAAGATTGGAGTCAATGAACTCTCGTTTGTGAATTATGTAAATTATGTTCGTTTAGTACCTTATCTCTTTAGGTACTCAAAAAAAATATATATTATAAAAAACAAAAGAAAAAAAAAGAAAAAAAAAATAAAAGAAAAAGAAAGAATAAGTACAAGAAGAGAAAACCTTGTACAAGTTAAGTTCTTATTTTTATTTTTATTTTTATTTTTTTAGTTGAGTTTCTAGTCGATGTTCGTGTGTTTTTGCATCGTATGTTGTGTGCTTTTATGTGTTTTAAGTTTATCTTTTTATCGTTTTTCTTCCTTTTTTATTTTTTTCGTTTCTTACGGTGTTTAATGTGTTTATACTTTATTTTGTATGAAATAATCTAATTTTGTTTAATGTTAATATCTCAGCTCAAAACGAGGAAAACGGGACGAGCGACGAGCCGAAGCCATGCAGATGCGTCGACTGACGCACCGTCGACGCAAATGTTCTGAAGCGTCAATCCTAGGCCCGTCAGTCGACGCACTGCCTGCCAACGCGTGCAGCCTGGCTCGCGTCGACTGACGCACCATCGATGCACCGTCGACGCAAAGGTTCTGAAGCGTCGATCCTAGGCCCGTCAGTCGATGCGTGCAGCCTGGCTCGCGTCGACTGACGCACCGTCGATGCACCATTAATGCTCCGGCAGTTTGAGCGGTTATTTTTGAAATTCTATATAAATCCGGTGGTTTCTTCGTTTTCAAGGTGCTGGGACGAGGGGGAAAGGTCCAGATATTGTCAATAACCCTCGGTTCATGCCACCATTTCAATTACGCGCATAATTCGGGTTGAAGAGTCGATGATTGCAAGTTCGAGTCGTCAATTCCTCGTTTGTTCTTCGTCTTTGTTTTAATTTCTGTATTTTCATTTTAGTTTCTTAGATTTCAGACTTTAGATGTTAGATAGATAATTTGTAGTATGTAGTTAGTTGATAGTTTGAACATAGTTACCTTCAAGCTTTCAATTCGTATTTCGTAATTGTTTCTTGATGAATGCTCTCTTTATATTATTTGTTCGTTTATGTTAATACTAATCGTGTTCTTGTTTGATGGCTGAATTTTATGCTATTTGATCATGATTATGCTTGCTTGTTGAGTTTATTAGTCTAGTGTGCTTTGGGTCATTTAGAACCATCGGGATTGACAACCCCGATCGTGGAGACGATTCCGGTGCACTTGACCTTCATTTTTATTAATCATTTTAAAGCTTTTAATTTTATTGCTCGTAGATGTTAGAAAACCTCAAATCTTATTTGATCCCGTGTTTAGTTTAGTTTAGTTTAGTTTTTATTTTCCGTTTCTACGTTGATAAAATCGATCACCGAAACAAGATCCGATTAGTCTTCCTTATGATTCGACTCGAGTCAGCTTATCGCCTACAATAGCTTCGTTGTCTTGCGGACGAGCTTTTTATTATTTTAAACGTGAAAAAGTTCGATTCAATCGCCGTTAACCTCATCTCTCTCCCTGTAATTCCACAGCATCATCACCGGTAATTTGACTCTTCTTGGATTCTCCAGAACTCACACTACTCGAAGCAGGAATGCTAACTATTGCGGAGCATGTTCAATATTGTCCTTCCTTGAAAAGTACCCGTACATAGCGGCGAGGCTCTTGTTAAATGCCCACGAGACATCAGAATAGGCCTCTTTATGCTCATCTTCTTCACGTTTTTCAGGCTGCGAATAATGAAGGGGTAGACTTGGATGGGTCATGCCCCAAGTGTTTATAATTCATCTTTGTTGATGAGTATCGTGTCACGGGCTCACGCCTTGGGCAGGCTCTATGCAGTGGAAGTTGCCCGTGTGGCGCCGGGGCGCTTGCGTCAGCCTTGGAATCGACCACCGTCGATGGCACCTCGGCAAGCCTGGTTTGTGTGGCCATCGGATCACATGTGACAAGAATATAAAAAGGGAACAAGAGTTGGAGAATAATAGGTCTTATTATGCCCCAAAGGACTCGTTGTCTTTCTTGTTACAAAGTACAATAGGAGAGTAACCTATTTATAGTACACAAACTGCTAGGGTTAGGGTTAACTTTCCCCTTCCCCAAGCTACTCATTTAGCCCACCTTCGGCCCACAGGCGCCGCTAGTTTGGAGAACCATACAATGAACCTAGACACTGGGTACGACAGAATTCGTCCAGCCCACGCATACATGGTAACCCGTCCAATAAGGTAACTACCTAATTATCGCCTAAGAGATCTCCTCGCCCTAGGAGTCTCGGCTGGGCCAGACTCTCGATGCCTCTCAGCCCAGTGCTCCGCCATCTCATCCCGCATAAGTGCCCTTGGGCTCGGTCCATGTCGGTCTTTGTTCCTCGGTCACGTGCGCCCCTGCCCGGTGTGTCCGAATAACATGGGCGTAAGGACTCGGGAAGGTGCCGACTGTGCCGTCCTTCTCGCCCTCTTGTCCTGTCCAAGTGAAAAGAACCCGTGCCGAGCGTCTCGGCTTGGCCCGTATGCGTGCGTGTCTGCTCGTCGGTAGATCACACTCCCTCGCATTGTCCCGCGTCCCGTTGCCAGTCGGTCCGCACAGCTTTGGCCATAATGCCAATCTCTCGGCCCCATGCATCGTTATTGACATCCACATGCGCCCATTGTCCTGGAAGTCCCGTCGCTAAGGCTCGGTTCCGCCCTATTACCTGCTCCACATCGAATGCCGAGTGATTGCGCCACAAGGCTCCATGCATGACACGTCCTACCGAGTCACATATCGTGGGGCATGACATCCTCCCCCACTCGCAGTTGTATCGACCCCGATACGAACCTCCACTAAGACCAAGAAAATTAATTAAAAACCTTAAAATTTTGTCTTTATAATTCCTATTTCGGGCCGGGCTTGTAACGCGGTAGCGGTTACCTTAGCGGTTAGGGTAACCGCTAACCGTACCGCTAAAACTTTTTGCTTTGCATTAATGGTAGACTTAGAGGTAAGTGTTACCGCTAAGTGTCTCTGTTTGGTGCTATCTGTAATGTTAGCGGTAGATTTTCGTCGTTAGGCCTGAAAAGCACGCTAACCGTAGGGGTTAACGGTAGAGGTTTCCGCTATCCAACCTCTAGGTCCCCAGAATTAGCCAATTTTTCAATTTTTCTGCACATCAAAACACGCATCAACGTACTATAACAATTTTCTCAATTAAAAGAAATAAATACAGAAAATAAAAGAAATAAAAATTACACAAAAGGAGAAGAATACAAATGCTTGGGTTGCTTCCCAAGAAGTGCAACTTTTAACGTCGATTGCTCAACGCGATTTTGTGCGATCAATTTCCAGCTTGAGGCGGATCTTCTAACTCCACCACATCATGAGTTTGTGACTTTGTCACAAATTTTTCATTGGAGTCGAGAAAAATACACTTAAGCTGACTAGGTAGTGGTTTCGATTTCACCTTCAACTTAAGTTTAGGTACGATAGACATCTCGCACATTTCAACATTAATATCTTTGAGAGAAACATTGATCCCAAGTAATTTATCTAATTCCTCCCCACTCAAAATATCCTCGTCAGCCTCGACATATAACTTGTCTAAAATATTTATGCTTTTAAGCTCTTGAACGCAAGAATCAATAGGATTAACAAATGAACACTCATCATGCATGAAAGAAGAAGGAGTGTTTTGTATATTCTTTAGTGAAAACGTTACCGATTCACCCAAAATCAACATAGTCATTCGACCTTTATTCATGAGTTGTAGACATAAACGGATGACCCAACAGGATGGTATGCTTCTTATTTTGATTCGGCACCTCTCCAACATCCAAAATTATGAAGTCAATTGGAACCACTAACTCACCAACCTGTACCAAAACGTCCTCAAGAATACCTAGAGGGTGCCTGATCGATCGGTCCGACAATTGTATTCGCATGGTGGTCAGTTTCAACGACCCAAGATCAAATTGTTTGTAAATAGAATAAGGCATCAAATTAATGTCGGCACCGAGATCAAGCATACCTCGTGTCGTCTTTCCATTCCCTAGTGAAATAGTGATACAAAAACTCATTTGATATTTTTCCTTAAGGGGCAATGGTTTCTTGAAAATTGTACTAACCTCTTTTGTCAACTCCACTCGCTGATTAACTGCCAAACGCCTATCCCTTGAAATGAGCTACTTGAATAATCTCACATAGGCTGGTATCGTCTTTATCACATCCAGTAGAGGAAGTTTGATATTAACATTCTTCAGCAAATTTTAAAGCTCCATGTACTTTTTATTCTCTTTAGCTGGTCGTAGGCGACTGGGAAAAAGAACCGTATCGTGAATCGTTGTCGTCGACCGCTTTGGCTACGGACTCGAGGGATTTATGGGATTGTCATTCGTTGTTGGAGTGGAGATGTGGTTCGAAAGTTTCCCCTTTAATGATCTCATAACATATGGATTTGGTGACTTGTGCATTCGGTCCACAGGTTTAGGTTTACCTGCTTTAGGCAGGTCTGTGGTCGGAATTTCGACCACCTCTTCTTCTTCTTCTTCCTCATCTTGCTTATCGCCATTATCTATCTTTCTTCGACTTTGCAACACATGAATGGCTGAAGCCTGCTCGGGTTGACTCGAGAATTCGCCCTTCTCAGTTTTTGATTTTCCCATAGATGCCGCCATTTGACCCATTATTATTTCTGAATTCTTCACAATCTTGGAGAGTTCATTTAACATTTCCCCATGCTTATTCACTTGCATAGTTAATTGTGCAATCCATCTCGATTTTGAATAGTCTCGGTGACCTGGTTTTGCTGCAAGACTAGTAACTGATCGTTTGGTTGCACTAGAGTAGGTGTTGGCCCCTTCGTCGGATATTTGTTTGGTGGGGATGGTGGAAGGTACTGTGGGTCGGTTTTTGTTGGCATGGCACATAATTCGGACTCCCAGGACCCCACTTGAAATTTAGGAGATCTTGCAAGATTATATGTATATTTGTGCTCGAAATTAGGTGGTTGGTGCTGATAGTTCTTAACGGCGTTCACCTCTTCCTCTTTCTTGTCGTTGAACGTTGTTGTGCACACACTCGCCAAATACCCCGATTCTCCGCATCGAGCACATATCTCATTTGCCTTTTTTGAAGATGTTAACTCAACCTTCAAGGCTGCCATCTCCTTGGCCATCGCTTTTATTTCTTCAAGCCTCTTATCTTCTTCTTTCGGCGTTACAGGAATTTTGTTGACTTTTATCTTTGGTGTCAAGAGTTCATTTTCCTGGATTTCTCGCTCATATTTTCGAATAACTGCTTGGCTTCTATGGTGGTTAAGTTCCCAAAATCTCCTCCGGAAGCAGTCTCGACTTGATTCTTGTATGACTGTGATAAACCTTCGTAGAAAAATTGATTAACCATACAAGGGGAATAGTTGTGATGTGGTCAAGCTTGCAAGAGTGTCTTGTAGCTCTCCCACGCTTCGTGCAATAACTCCTCCTCTTGCTGATCAAAATTACCAATTTGTCTCCTGATATGGTCTGTCGTTTGGGCTGAATAATACTGGTTCATAAACTTATCACTAACCATGTCCCAGTCTATCAGTGATCTCGGCTCAAGAGAAAGAGACCAAGACTTAGCTCTATCTTTCAGGCAACTCGGGAAGTATACCATTTGTAAATCTTCGTGATGAAGTCCCAAAGCCGGAATTATACTAACTTCGACATAAAATTCCTTAAGAAATGCTAATTGGTCCTCATGATCAAGTCCACGAAATGTTGGAAGGTTGTTAACAAGGTGAGGTTTTAATTAAAAATCTTTTGCAGTCCTTCCCAACACGATAGCGGAGCTGTAAGATCCAACTTGAGGGGTTGCGAAATCATGCTATCAAGGCTCTGGTGCGCACCGCGGAACTCTATCTCAATTATTAGGCCTCCCGTAGTTATTGTCATGCACGTACCTCTCATAATCATTGTCGTGCATGTATCTCCCATTAAAATTATCTTGGTCATAACCACGGTTCTAATTTGCCAACCAAGCTTCTAAACGTCTATTTTGCTTTTGATTGTCAGCACGTTCGTTACGCTGATTATTGATTTCTCCATTCTCGTCCTCGTTTCCACCCCTGTTCTCCATATTTTGCTGGATGTCTTCCCAGTAAGCACAAGGCTACACTAGTCCTCTCAAATGAATTGGTTCACTAGCGTATTCATCTCTATTACGACGCGGAGGGGATCTGGGTGGCTCATTACCGGTGTTTTCATTACGAATAGAATGCGCTCGTCGCAAACTAAGTCAGTAGCGACAGAAGGATTACTTGAAGGAACGAAAATAAACCTTGATCTTGCTTGATTTGAACGATGAATGTTGTCAAGTAATGGTGCAAGCTCAGGACAAATTGATTGTCTCCCCTACATGCACTCAACAACAGATCAAACGTACCAAATGGCAAAACTTCTCCTAAGGTCAATTATACAAATAGACGGTTAAACAAAAAGTAACACGAACAAACATCTTCAAAACCTTTGCTTGTTCCCCGGAAACGGCGCCAAAATTTTTGATTCAAGCTTTTGTGTACCTACTTTTATAAATATGTTTCAAACGTTTAAATCTTTCTCGCAGAAGTACGGTTCGCGTGTAGGTTGGTAAGGTAAGCCGAGCCGATTCTCAAGGAACAACCAATCGAAATTCTCAATGTTTATTTTGTCACAAAGTCACATATGTACATGTATAATTAGGGGGGTGTTTGTTTTTGATTAATAAACTAAGAATTCAAATAGCAAGAATGAATAGATTAACTAATTAACTAACTTGAATTTAAAATATTTAAATATCTAAGGGCTATGAACTAAGATTTTTGAAATTTAAAAAGAAAATAAATAGCATGAAGGTAATTGAATAACATAAACGAAACTAAAAGGCATGAGTGAAATCAAATCAAATTAAATCTTCAATCACCAAGCATGAATTAAACAAACAAAATTTAAATGAAAGATTCCGAACTTAATTATCCAAGAACTCCAAAGTATCAAACATGAAATAACTCAAGATCCAATAATAAGAACGATTATCTAAGAACATAAATTAACGAGAACTAAACTAGAAAATGATTAAAAGTTTAGAGTACTTATTGGGACTAAGAAGTGCAGTAAATTCTCCAGCTACTCCATAGAAAAAAGATAGATCTTCGCTGAAGAGCGAATCAAAAACTAAAGAACAGAGCTTGGAACTTGTGATTCTTGGATCTTCAATCTTGATCTTGTATCTACGTAACGGGAAATGGAAATGAGTCCTCTCCGTGTCTTAAAACCCCAGGAATATGTGTGGTGTCCTTCAAGACGGATTATAAGGGGGTATATATAGTTTTTCCAAGACTTAGAGCACAAGTTTTCTATTAAAAATGATTCTAGCCCCGTTAACGGTAATCTTAGTGGTAAGGGTTACTTCTAACGCTACCGTTAACCTCTCGCTGAAATTTATGTCCATCATTAGTGGTCGATCTAGCGGTATGACAACCATTAATCTCGCCGCTAAACTCTACTGACTTCTCCTAATGGTGGGGCTAGTGGTTGGGTTACCATTAAGGCCACCGTTAACTTGGTCTGGGAGCTCTCTGTCGTCCTTTAGCAGTTAAGGTAGCGATATCGTGTCCGCTAGGGCTTAGCGGTAGGTCTTAGTGGTAAGGGTTACCGCTAACCTGACCGTTAACCATTACAACTTTCTACTTCTTCGCTGGAAAGATCGATTTTGTCTCTCGATCATCAAACTTCCTCTATTTAAGTGTTGAGCTTCTCCGGCTACTTAGCTATATGGGGGAAAACAAATAATAATCACCCAACTGCTTCAATAATGATCAGGAGATACATAATGGGTATTATGGAGATCATGCAAAAAGTAGGGTGTTAGTTGGGATGTCCTTGCGAGCTGGGTTTTTCTGGCCCGGAATGAAGGGGATGGCAGGCGAGCTCGTTATGACATGTAAAAAGTGTTAGATGCACGCACATATTATCCATTTTCCCGTGGAAGATATGATGGTGATGAGCTCGCCCTTCCCGTTTGTGCAGTGGGTCATCGATATAGTGGGGCCATTTCCGAGGACACCCTACAAGAAAAAACATCTTGTGGTTGCTGTGGATTACTTTACAAAATGGGTGGAGGCCGAGGCTGTGACCAACATAGCCGAGTAGACCATAATTGATTTTATCTTTAACAATATTTTTTGCATGTATGGAGTTCCACGGATATTAGTCTCGGATAATTGTTCACAATTTAATGGGCACACGATGCAGGACTGATGAAATAACGATTTGCTTCTGTAGCACATCCCCAAGCTAATGGACAAGTTGAGGTTACTAACAGATTTATTGTCAAGTGAATTAAGCTGCGATTGGATAAAGCAGGTGGACCTTGGCTTAAAGAGTTCTCTTCTATTTTAAGGGGCCTATCGAACTACCCCACGAACTACCACAGGCTAATCACCTTTCAGTTTGATTTATGGTATAGAGTCAGTCATTCCGGAAGAAATAGTAGGGAGCTCACATCTATTAGAAACATTTAATGAGGAGGAAGACGAGCGATTGTCTAGAGGAGCTTTGGAACCAATTAAGGAAATACGAGACAAGGCCGCGATGCGCGTGGAAAGGTGCAAACAAAGGATTCAGGCAGCCTATAACAAATGGCTGAAACAAAGGTATTTTCAGGTCGGCGATCTAGTCTTGCATGTGCCAATGCAATATATATTACAAAGAAGCTGGATACTAACTGGATATGACCGTTCAAGGTTATCAAAGTATTAAGGGGAAGTGCGTTTGTTCTCAAAGATGAAGAGGGAAAGGCGTTACCAAGGAGTTGGAATATTTACCACCTAAATAAATACTATGCCTAGCTCCTTAGGCGATGAATCGAGGTCATATTTTTTATTATTATTACTATAGACCAACTCTTTTTTAGTTTGGTGATGGGTTTGAGTTTTATTATGAACATTTTTGCAATTATGCCACTGCTGCTTGTTTAGATCAGCGATGAATAAAGGATGATTCTTATGGTATCACAATAATTTATGGTTCATGGATATGGATTTTCTTGTTATGGGTTGATGCTTTTATTAGGTCGGCGATGGTTTATGGATGGTTTATGGTCATGGTTATGGGTTGATTTGGTCAGGCAAACATATGTAGGTGTAATTAAGATGGTTAAGGGTTATAAGGTGATGCTTAAGTCAATGTGTTATGAGGTCATCAAGTCTTATGGTCTTCCAACCTTATGGAACAATTCATGCTCAACATGTTTTATGTTATTGAGCAATGCTTAAGATGATGTTCTTATTATTGATATATTTATATATCTTTTATTTTGTGATTCATATAGATGCAATCTTTACGGATTGCAATTTTATAAATTAGCTTGATGGTATTAATGTTGAAGGACACGTGAGGTACGTTTTTACAAAACATGAAGCATTTGTGGCGAACTAAAAAATTGTTTGATATAGGAGAATAGTGTTTCATTAAATTAGAGAAGTTGAATTACAAAATATATGAGGTAAAATTTACATTAAGAAGCAGAAAGGGGGACCAGCTCGTCCTGGGGGACTTCAAGCTCAGCACTGAGCCTGGCCCTCATTATTCACTGGGATGTACATTGCGTCCACCAGGCAGCTTTTGGATCCCAGTTGATGTCACCGCGCCAGAAGTAGAAGAGGGGTAGATCGTCCTCCGGCTGTTTTTCATCCAATTGGAAGTTAATCCCCGCTAGCTAGAGTTGAGCCTTGACTCGCTAAAGGGTGGTCCTTAAATACAACTTTGGCCCCTTTTCCCAACTATTGCAGAAAGTTGTCGTATGCCGGTAGGTCGCAATCAGACATGTTCTATAAGCTGCTATGAACTGCTGACCCACCTTTCTTCTGTGGATTATTTGACGACCCAACACTTGGTTTTGGAGGAAGGGCTGGATCTGGTCGGCATCGTCACAATGAAGAAGGTCTTTGTTAAAGTTTGGGGAGCCCAAGCAAGATGCTCCGTGGACACAGCGGTGTTTTAGGCAAGGAGGTGTGGATCGAGCTCAGGCTCGGCCGCGGACATTTTGCTTGTTCTTGCCTTTTCCAACTGAAGCATGAAGAGGCAGCTGATCGTCAGAGTCGGCGATCTCCACTGGTTTCTCCCTTGCGACAAAAGAGCGAGCTCAACCTCCTCTTCCGTGTTTATTGTGGGGGCTGCAGAGGTCATGGTCGGAGAAAGGTCTGGTTGAGCCATTACTGCTCCTTCCCAGCTCGAGGATCCACTGGCGAGTATAAGGCGCTCTATAGAAAAGGAAAGTTGGTTATCTTACTTAATATTTATCTAATTTAATACTTTTCTTTTTATTATATCTTACTTAATTTAATTTTTTCCTTATTCTATACTTTTCTTTAATTCTCTTGATATAAAAATAGAAATAAGTCATATATAATTATTAGATAAGATCTAAATTAGTTATTTAATTAAAAAAATATTACATATGAAATAATTTTAATTAAAAAACTTTATTATGAAAACAATTAAAAAAGTCTTATTGATAATATAATTTAAATAATTTTATTTTTGGAATTTCAAATATTGAGTTATTTACAATAATCTAAGTATGTAACTAAATATTAGTAATGTATTCAATCTAAATATAAAGATATTAAATTATATACTAATAATTAATAAACATTGAAAGTACAATGCGACACGGTTGAGAGTACGACATCTTTTTAATTTCTCAAAGTATGTAACTAATAATTATTAACGAATTTATTCTAAAGATTAATATATAAAATGATTTAATGATAATAATAATTAATAAAATAGATATTAGACACGGGTTTAGAATGTGACGCCTTTTGAATTTTTGTAAGTAAGTAACTAAGATTTAATGGATTTAATTTAAACATCAAATACAAAATTATTTTTTATTTATAATAATAAATAAATAGATTAAACATGTACAAGGCACGGGTTGGGAATAATTATTTAATTTTATATTTTATATTTAAAATTAAGTAATTATCACAAATAGTTTTTATATTTATCTTTTGATAAGTTCCGTATAATACACGGGTGTTAAACAAGTATATATTAATGTAAGATCTTCCTAATATATGTGCCTGCTACGTATGTTTCGCTTGGATAATAAAAATTTTTGGTACTTCGGTGGTTGCTTACGTGTCATCCGAGCCTAATATATACTTAATTTAATATAATTCTTTACTATATCTTGCCTAATTTAATATTTTCTTGTTATTATATTTAGCCTAACTTAATAGTTTTCTTTTATTATATTTTGTCTAATTCAATAATTTTCTTTTATACTCTTAATATAAAAATATAAATAAGTGATATAATTAGAAAAAAAATCTAGATTAATTATTTTAATTAAAGACAAATGACATATGAAATAATTTTAATTACAAAAAAAAACTTATATATGAAAATAATTAAATAAATCTTATTTACAATAAAAGTTAATATAATTTAATTTTGAAATTTTAAATATTCTGTATAGGTAAATTATGATATATTTGTAATAATTGGATTATGTACTAAATATTAATAATGAGCTCATTCTAGTTATAAAAATAAAATTATATAATAATAATTAATTAATATTTATTAGACAATGGCAAAATGCGAGAAGGCTTGAGAGTATGACACATTTTGAATTTTTCAAAGTATGTAACTATAATTACTAACAAATTAATTTAAACATAAAAATATAAAATAAGTTAATAATAATTAATTAATATAAATTAGTGACAAGTTGAAATTGTGACATCTTTTGAATTTTTATAAGTATGTAAATATAATTATTAATAAATTTAATCTGAACATTAAAATATAATATTAATCAATAATTATAATAAATAATAAATTGATTAGAGCACGGTTAGGAACACATTCTTTCAATTTTTTAAATTTAAAACTTTATAATTTTTATAATTTATATTTAAATTTTTATAAATCTCGTTTGTGTAATACACGAATATTAAACTAGTTATACAATTAAGACAGATGAAATTCAGTGGCATATAATAATATCATGCCCCAAAATGATATGCTTACAATTTGATTTAATATCAATGAGACCTAACAATGAGTCCACGTATCAACAAAATTCTGTTGTCGAGATTTGAGACAAAATAATTTTTTGATAGTAGATCTTTTGATATTTTTCTTCATACGTCAAAAATATTTCCAATCCCATCTTCAACGATTTTCAATCTCGCCCTTAAAATAAAAAATTTGAGTTAAATTTGAGTTCACCCTACTTGGTACGGAATTTAAAAGTAATGACGGCGAATTTAATGTTTAAATGAAAAAGGAAAAAGGAAAAGATCGTGAAGATGAGTATACTATGCAAAGATAATTATAATTTGGTTCATCTTAGGCTTGACCACGGTTACGATATACCAATTCCCAGTTCTCGATTTTTCAAAATAGAAAACCGTAACTGAGATTGTGATTTTATGGTTTCAGCATCCAGAACTATTTATTAATTTTTATTTTTTGTTCCTTTTATTTTGATTACTGTACATTATTTAAAATTTAATTAGATAATAATTTTTAACTATATGTATAACAATATATAATTTATTTATTATTTATATACGCAAAATACTGTACAATATATAATAAAATTGAAAAACACAAAATAAAGGAACCACGGGTTTAACTGGTGATTCTAACTGCCAATTGAGGAACAAGAGGTTATAAGTTTTTAAAAACCCGAAACCTTAACGGTCAGGGTTCTTGGGAGTATGTATCTTGGTATTCAAAATTTTTGAATATTTAAAATTTTGTAAATAATAACAGTTCTTATTTGTTGTAGGGTCTTTTAATTGTAGATATCAAATCAGTCTGAAAAATGATTAATAATATATTTTTATATTGTATTTGAATTGAAAATTTGAGTCGTAAAATAAACGAGTATTGATTCGAAATTTCAATTCAGGTATTGCGAAATCTAAGACCAAACATGGCCTAAGCAAAACCCTTAAAAGCTAATTTCATTTCTGTAATCATTAAACATGATTCTTGTTTTTCAACCGTTAATTAAAATTGCACTTTTAAACCCGATTCTGGTTCCAATTACTGGTCCTGGTTTTGGTTTTGTGCACATAAGTACAAGATTGATCAATTATGGAATTGTCAATTGCGTCTGTGTACTTTGCTTGGTTGTCATGTAGGGTCATGTGAATACGAAGGATGTTTGCAATAAAGAGTTGTCCAATCAAATTTTCAAGAAACGTACAATTCAAAACGAATTCTTATTAGTCACGGGATATCAACTGTTCACAAAATCTGCAGGCAAATCCCCACATATGCTTGCTTATTGTTTTCTAGCATCAGAATCCTGAAAATGACCCATGTACTGCAAAGTCTACGCAAGAGACAATAATACTTCACATGAAACCTTTGCTGTAGTTTTTTTTCCCCTTCCAAAAAATCTTTTTATTTTATTTTATTGTTTAATTCCATGAACTTTTTTTTTTCAAAATTACCTTTTAAATTATACGAAATTGACAAGTTCCATCCTACTTTAAAATTCTGACAATAAAAGCTCCCAAAGATTAGTCAATCCATATTTTTGACGTTCACGCGCCTCAACTCTAGCGACATTGTGTTCACCACATATTTGCAACACAAAATACCTAATTTCAGCTCATTCGAAATCCGTGTTCCCAATTAGTTGGTCAAAATTGCTAAATACACATTTTTTGCCAACTTCTATTGAATTTGAAACCAGTTCTATTCGGTTTCTACTATCTATCTAGTGCTATGAAGGTCGTAGTTGGCCGTAAAATTGATCGAAAGTTTACAGAGTTAGACAGAAAATATTTGTTTTTTGACATTTTTTTATTTGTTTTTTGACATTTTTTTTGATAGGGCAATATTTCTATTGAATTTAAATAGGGTATTTTGAGTAATACAAATGTGCTGAAAATGATGGTTGGAAGTGAGTATTGTTAACGTTCGGAAATGGGTTGAGCGGTCTCCAAAAGCTATTTTCGCTTAAATTTCAAAATAGGAGGTTGATTCAATAGCTACGGATAGTAATTAAAGTGAAAATTTGTCAGGAAAAAAAGTGTGCTTAGGAAGAAAAAAAATCAATTTTTAGGAGGTCTCAAAAAAATTCCCCTTTTTTTACAAGATGTTTTTAGAATTTATTTGATATTGCATTTTTTTTTTTAAAAGCTTATATTTGAAATATTTGAATAAAATAAATTTCGAAACTTGTGAATTGTCAGAATTTTAAATAAAACAATAACAAAATGATGAAATTTGTTAAAATGCAATATTATTTTGCAAGAAATATGCAATAAATCTTATTTTTCCTAAAAAATTATATGCAGTTTTTTTTTATGTTGAGATTTTTTTTTTTTTTTTTTATCAAACACTTGTGTTATGCCAGATTAACGGGTCATGACCCGTTAGACTATCTGACTCGATTCTATAATGTATTGATTTTTGTACATGTATTGGTTTTCATACTCAAAAGTATTGATTTTTCATAAATCTCTAACTCGTGCTATAATATATTGGTTTTTATAATATGATGTGTTGGTAGTATGATGTATTGGTTTTTCACTATAATGTATTGACTTTTGTACTATGATGTATTTATATGAAATTTTGGACTAACGGATGATCCGTTAGTCTAGACTGACAAGAGTGTTGCCCCTTTCTTTTTTTGGAACAATGTTGTGGTATCTTGGAATAAATGACAAAAAAAGAAAAAATTTAGTCTTTTTTTTTCATTTAATCAAAATTATCCTCGCATAATTATATGATAATTAAATAATCAAACGAGGGTTAAATAGAATCCCGCGAACATTACGGATTATTTTAGTCGAAATCCAGAACTCAAATATAATCGAGTATGATTTTTAGCACGGAACTTCTTTTATTAAAATTTGAGACGAATAATACTTGGAAAGGCAATTTTCTCTACTTTTAAAAATTAATTGTTAAATATATATTTATACATTTTTAAAGATCACCTCGTCTCATAAATTAATGCACTTTTTTCCTAACAATGACATTTCCAAATCCATTTGGTACCATTGTTCCTTGCGCGGCAATTTACTAGTTACACCCGATTCTTTATGATTGATAGTATATATATGTATTTTATTTGATGGCATATATATATATATATATAAATATATATATTATGTGATGGTAAATGAATATTTTATATGATAATATATGAATATTTTTGTGAATTAAAGCATTGTGTGATGATATATGCATATTATGTGCGATAGTATATGAGTATTTTGTGCGATAATATATATATATTAATGTTTTGTACGACCAAAAAGATTGGCACACAAAACAAAATAGGTCGTTGAGCTCCGAACTGCTTTCTCCGATCTGAGCGACCTACAAAACAAAATCTAAGCTGCATAGCCCAGATTTAGACCCTCCGATACTTAAGTCAGAAACTTTATATAGTGATAAACGATAGCTCAATGAAAGTAAGAATTATCTATTTAAGAGTATAATTGAGGCCTATGTCCTCTTTATATAAACAAAAGACGTGCTCACAATCTAGGGTTTTCATATCCTATTCACATCATAATTTCATAAATAACCCACCGATTTAGAATTAAAATCTCTTCTTTATACTAAGTTATCATAATTGTTAGAACTCTCGTATTTTGTTAAGTTACCATAAACCATGGCCAATAACCATCTCATACCTTCAGCCCACCAGGGACCATACCATGTGATATCATACCGGCCTGCTGGGGCCCATACCATAACTATACAACCTTATACAAGGCTCAACTCTCCCAACCGACTTGATTTAGAGACATTAATAACATTTCAACCAATAGGAGTTCGATAATCCCTTTAAAGAGGTCGCTTCCCTCATTTAACCGACTTAACTCGATGTGCATACCGACCTGGATATTTAATGTTGCATCAGCTATTCCCCCTATTCTACCTGATTGAGGGAGGAAATCAGATAGAATATAAAACATAAGTTTTGAAATTACCAATGACCAAAACGCCCCTCCCGCCTTCGATATTCTGGTGCATGCTCCTATTCCACCCCCCCGTTCTGACTCTCTTGGCCATTTTGCAACAATTGCAATCATTGTCCGTCACGTTGGCTTCGTTTGATACTAAGTTCAATGCTCTCAAGGCTACTTTAGAGCAATTGGAAAGTGATGTGCATATGTTGAAGCAAGCGAAAGAGGACGGCGAATTGACATGCCAATCTTCGCATCCTCTTGCGGTCACGGCCATTGGAAGTGGTGGGGGTGTTGATAATACGATTTTTCCGCCGTCCGAGGTGGAGGTGGTTTCTATTACGAGTATTTTTCCTCTTCCCGATTCTACCCTCCCCAATTTTGCAAAGAATATTCTCGATGCCCCTATACCCTATCCATCAAGCTTATCCTTCGGGGTTTGCTTACGTATGGACGTGGCCCAAGAGTTGGTCGAACAAGATTCTATGAGGGGGAGGTTGGCCTGAACGTTAATATTGTGGATTGTTGCAAGGTTGTTGAGCCTCTTGTTTGTAATGACAAATTCGTTGTGCTCCAACGTGCCCAAAACTTGTGTGACGAAGATTGTTCATGGGTCGTTGAGGGCAAAGATGACWTTTTAGAGGGGGAGGTGGGGGTTATTGATGATAAGATTGGAAAAATTAACGATTATCTTGAGGAGGAAGAGGAGAGAAAGTCGATTATCATCCTTGAAAATTCGCCTCGAGAGGAAGAGGAGGAGAGGACGGTTGAAGTGCTTGAATTAAGAGTGCTATTGGATGGGAACCCCGAGTGGTTGAGGGAGTTAGCCCTTTGAATTCAAGTTTTGATGAAATGGTGAGAGTCGGGACTTGGAGATTGTTGTGGGAAGGCTTGATGTTCGTACTTTCCAAAAGCGAGTGGATGAAGCCCATTGACTTGGTGCCCAAGACGAGCGGCTTGTTAGTTCTTGAGGATGAAAAAGGAGGGTTGTCTGCCACGAGGGCTTCAACGGGTTGGATGATTTTGATCGAGTTTAAGAAGTTCCATGAGGCCACAAAGAAAGATCGTTTCCCTCCCCCATTTATCGACCACATGATGGACAAGCTAGCCAGCCAATATTCCTTTTGCTTTTTCGATGAGTCGTCGGGGTACTTCAAAACTACCATCCCACCCGAGGACCTAGCCGAGGCGAGTGTCGATTGCCCGTTTGGAACGTATGCTTTTTGGCGGATCTTATATGAACTATGCAATGCGCCAAGAACGTTTCAAAGAGTGGATCCTCCCGACAAGGAGGAGATTGTGTTGGTGGACCCTTTCGTGATCTTTCCACCTTGACAAAAAGGGAGTACGTCGAGCTAATGACGTAAAACAAACGGTTTTTGGGAGGCAACCCAAGTTCTTCTCGTTTATTTTTTTTATTTCTTCTTAAAATGAAAATCCAAAAACAATTGAAAATTTTAAAAACAAAAATATATATATTTTGTTGAGATTCGTGTACATATTTTCTTGAGTTTTTTAATTTCGTGTGACTTTCTTGTATAGTGTGTTGTTTTCCGACTTCATCCTTGGGCGATTGGATAAGTGAGTAGCGTTCATGAAGCCGGGAGATACTAGCTATGCTCGATTTTTGCTTGGATTACTTAGATGCCTAGGTAGACCCCACCGAGCTCGACCAAAACTCACTCGGTTAAGGAAGTTTTTATTCCCCCTCCTTTTACTTGGTTTTCATTAAAATGCGGGTAATGCATGGTTTAAGTGTGGGGTGGGTAGGTGGTTAGGGTCCCGATTTTTGTCAAGCATGATTTGTTGTTCTTAACTCGAGCCTTGGCGAAGTGACACATTCTTGGCGAAGTGACGCTTACTATTTGCGCATTTATATGGTTGAGTCGATTTTTGTGTCTTTTGTGTCTTTATTACATTGTTGAAGAACTCCACGTGCTTGGAAGTTTGAATAGTTTACTTGTCGGGTTTTTGCATGTTTATGGCCTCTTGTGTGAGGGGTTGAATTTTTGTGCTTCGTCCAAAACCCGCCATATATATATATATATATATATATATATATATATATTTAATATATATATATATATATATATATATTTATAATATATATATATAAATCAATATTTTCTCGTGAAAACATTGCAAAGCTCTAAAAGCTCTTTTGATTTTGCTCCCATATTAGGTGCAAACTAGTGAGTAGCCTTGTGTGATTTATCGGCTTGCTTGCATTTTTTTATAGAAATTGCAATGAGGAGGTTTGACTTTGCTCGTACATGCTTGAATTTGAAAATAACTTCGAGGCACATATATCACCCTTATTGCGGCCATATCCAAATTTATACGCTACTTAAAAATCCCAAATGAGTCCTCTTGAGCCTTTATTCCATTTCTTGTTAGCCGAGCTCGATTTTAGCTCTTGAATCTTCATAAATTATGAGGTAAGAGTGTACGATTAGTCGACAAGAAATGTGAGGTAAATCAATTGTGGGTTTCGGGTTTTGAGTTGCTTATACAAGAAAAGAAAAAAGAATAATACTCCAATAAAAATTACGAAAACTGATAAAGCGTGCGTTCAAGTGAAAACCCTATTTCAAAAAGGCTAAGTTTAGTGAAAAGAAGCAAATTTAAAAAGCTTGTAAATGTTGTGAGATAAAGTCGGAAAAGCGTGTGAGTATACGAAATGGTTTCGGATGAGAGTTTGGTGAATTGGGAAGGGTGAAACAATCATAAGCTTTGGGTTTTAGAAATTAGGGTTTTGTGTGTTATTGATCTCGTTTGATCGTGTGTTAGCCACTATATCCAAATACCCCATACCTTACCAAAGAGCCAACATTACAACCCGAAATAAATACCTCTTTCGATTCTTGTTTGGTCATGTACAATGGGTGATTTTGAGTCTCCGATTTGTGAAATCTTGACGAGGTGCATGCATTGTCTGACTTGAGCGTATACACGTCCCATATCAAACACTTGAGCGAATTGAGCGAACACCTCCAAAATTTCCTTTAAGAGGAAGCCATCGATTTGGCTTACATTTGAGAAAGTGTAATACGAGCAATGCTTGACGATAGAGAGTCTATGTTGATAATCCCATCATATTAATAAGGATAAGCACAAGGATTTTTCTTTTTACACAACGTTCATTGTATGTACACTCTCGATTCTTTTCGTTGTTCGAGGACGAACAAACCGATAAGTATGGGGTAGTTGTTTTGCATTTAATTGTTGTGTTTTTCTTTGTGTTTTTAGATAGATTTTTATATTGATTTTATTAGTTTTGAGTCGTTTTTCGTTAGGTTTTTAGGTCGTTTTTCTTGTTTTATTGTTTTTCGTGTTTCTTGCTAATTTTATATTTTAATGGGTTAATTGGTTCAATTACCTTGAGGTTTGGTGAAACTCCTGGGTTTTTACGTTTAAAAATTCCTATATTATAGGCCAAGGCATTGGAGACCAAAGTTCAAGCCAAGGCATGCCCAAATCGGTGCCAAGAATGGTGGCTTAGCCTCGCCGCCCAGCGCCCTGCGTCGCCAAGCCTTGCCCAGCATTGCCAAAATCCGCGCCAAAACTGCGACACTGGGTAGCACCGCCGACACTGGGTTACCCAGTGTCCGAGTCGCGCCCGGCACAGCTCGCGCATAGTACTCGCCATTCCTCGCCATGCCTCGCGTGCAGCGCTCGCCAACGCTTGCCATGCCTCGCCACCTCTCGCCAACCTGCCGACGCCAACGCCCAGCCCGAGCATGCCCATGCCACACCCAGCCGCCCAGGCCAGCCACCTGCCGAGCCATGCGCGCCTTGAGACAAATCAAGCCCAGGGTCGAGCCAAGTGGCTAGGAAGGTCAACACGGGTCAATTTTTGTTAAACCCGGGAATTTCAAGCCTTTTTGGCTAATTTGGCCCATTTAAACCCAATTAAACCTATTATAAATAGACGATCACTCTCATTTTTGTAAAAACAACTCCCCTCCCAACCCAATCTTGGGTTTGGGATCAAATTACTCACAAGCTTTTGATAATTTTCACTCTTTTTAGGTTTTAGATTTAATTTTAAGATTAGTTGTAATTTCTTTTCCTAGATTAGATTTAATTTCAAGCACCTCCTTGGGTTTGTAAGCCTAAGAAGAATTTAAGTACTCCCTTGGATTGTTACTTTGATGCAATTACATTCAAGCTTGTTTTATTTCTTAATTCAAGTAAGTTTCCTTTCAATTTCATGTTTTATGCTTTATTTTCATGCTTTGTTCTTCATTTCCATGCTTATTCTTCATATTATGCTTTTTGACTTAGCACCTTGAATTCATGTTAAATCTTAATAATTGGCTATGGAATCTAGATGAGTGACACATCTAGATCATAGATCGAGTCTTAGATCGTCTTGATTTCAAGCCTTTCATATGTTTTATTTTGATTTTTATTTTCATGCATAGTTTTAGGTTGAATCTTAGATCTACTCTTTGTTGCTTGTTATTTTCCTTAAAGTTTTAAACTTTCACGTTAACTTTTCTTGCTCTTTTCATTCATTCTTTCAATTTTTTCTTATTTGCATTATTTAGGATTTTATTCATAGTTGTACCTTGTGCATGCATGCTTGTACTTGGTGAAAATTTGCATTTTCTTGCTTAATTTCATTATTTGCTTGCATTTTCTATTAAGGCACACGACCGAGGCATCCAACCAACTTGCTATTTCCATTTCTAAGATAGTTTAGATAGTTCACTTGCTTTATTTTCCTTTTCCTTTCATATCTTCAAGCTTGAAACACATTGAAATCTACAAACGAATTGAATTCCAATAATATCAAGCCAAGAACCCGTTGATATATTACAACACTACTAAAACTCTTCTAACAGATACGTATCAAAGACTGGTGGACAAAATGTTTAAAAGCCAGCTCAGGAGAAATATGGAAGTGTACGTAGACGACATGTTGGTTAAAAGTAAGGCAACGTCACATGTGGACGACTTGAGAGAAACCTTTGACATCCTAAGAAAATATAAGATGAGGCTAAACCACAAGAAGTGTACATTTGGGGTAAGACCAGGAAAATTCTTAGGGTATATGGTTACGGAAAGAGGGATAGAGGCCATCCCGGAAAAGGTCAAGGCTATCATGGATATGCCGCCTCCAAAAAACGTAAAGGAGGTCCAATGTTTTATTGGGCTAATCAATGCTTTGAGCAGGTTTGTCTCTAGATCGTCGGAAAAGAGCTTACCATTCTTCAGAGCCTTACGAAAGAAGGCCCGATTCCAGTGGGATAAGGAATGTTAGGAGGCATTTCAAAATCTGAAAGAGCACTTAGCAGGTATGTCACTATTGACTAAGCCAATTGCGGGCTAGCCATTAATTTTGTATATGTCTGTGGGGTAGTTAGTGGTGAGCACGGTCTTGCTTCGGGAAGAGGGAAAGTTGCAGAAACCAGTGTACTATTGGTACAAGGTCTTGCATGAGGCTGAACTCCGATATGTAGAAATATAGAGGGCCATGGTAGCCCTGGTTGGGACTGCCCAAAACCTCCGACCTTACTTCCTCTCGCACAAGATTATAGTTCGCACCAACTTACCTCTGAAGTCCATAATAAGAAAGCTAGAGGTTTCGGGAAGGTTGGTCAAGTGGATAATTGAATTGAGCGAGTTCGACATACATTTCGAAGGAAGGTTGGCAATCAAAGCTCAGGAATTAGTTGATTTTATGCAAGAAATGGCCAGCTCTGCTAAGGAAAAGAAAGAGTGAACAATCTACACAGATGGTTCAGTGGGAAACCTGGGGTGTGGTGCAAGAATAGTATTGGTAGACCCGGAGGGAGTGACCACTGAGTACACAGTATGAATGAACTATTCTTTATCTAATAATGGAGCGGAGTATGAAGTATTGTTGAGAGGAGTCCAGATGGCAAAGGAGTTGGGAGCGGAACGAATACGTGCAAATATGGACTCGCAGCTTGTATGTTAGCAGATAAGAGGGGAATTCGAGACGAGGGAAGGGCAAATGCAAAAATACTTAGCTCGGTTTTGTGAGCTGGCTAACACCTTGGACTCTTTGGATGTTCACCAAATCCCTAGAGAAGAAAACAGCCGAGCTGATTACCTAGCTAACATAGCCAGCTCAGCAACGGATTGTCAAAAAAGAATGATCACCTTATTAATGGCCCATCGGGAATATGGGAAAGAGGAGGTTAATACATTATAGGAAAGCGATGAGGATTGGCACTCTCAGCTTAAAGCATAGTAGATAAGGGAGATCTGCCGGAGGATAGAAGAGAAGCAACAAAGCTACGAATCAGGTCAGCCAGATTTTGCTTAATCAAAGGAGAGCTATTTCGGAGAGGGTTTGGATAATCTCTCATGAAGTGTCTAAGTGCGAAGGAGGGTGTCCACGTGCTCAAAGAAATTCATGAGGGATGTTGTGGCAATCATATGGGTGCGAGAGTCTTATCTAGCAAGATAATGCGGGCAGGCTACTTTTGGCCGAAAATAAAGCAAGATGCGGAGAACTTTGTGAAAGCGTGTGAAAAATGTCAAAAACATTCTCCACTTATACACCGACCTGCAGAGGAGCTCATGACAATGACCTCTCCCCGCCCCTTTTCCAAATGGGGGATAGATCTGGTGGGACCTTTCCCCACAACTCCAGCCAAGAAAAAATTCCTGATCATTGCCATTGATTATTTCAGGAAGTGGGTCGAGGCTAAAGCCTTAGCGAGAATTACAGAAGAGGCGGTAATGGGATTTTTGTGGAAGAATGTAGTGTGCCGGTTCGGAGTTTTGAGGATCTTGGTGTCCGATAATGGCACGCAGTTCATGGGAGCTCGGATTCGAGCCTGGTGCACTAAGATGAAGATAGACCAGCATTTCACGTCTGTTTACCACCCTCAGGAAAATGTTTAGGTCGAGGTGACTAATCGAGTCCTTGTTCAGGGGATTAAGACACATTTAGAAAAGTCAGGAGGCAAATGGGTAGAGGAGCTCAGTTTGACTCTATGGGATTATCGAACTAACCCCAAGTAAAGCACTGGAGAAACCCCATTTAGCCTTGTATATGGCATGTATGTCGTAATTCCTGCGGAGATAAGCATGGAGACCCAATGAATACACATATTTGATGAAAACCAGAATGAGTTACTAGTACAGGATGCGTTAGATCTGATTGAGGAAAAGAGAGAAAGAGATGTGGTAAAGATGGAGCACATGAGGGGACGGATGAGGGAAACCTATAATGAAATGGTAGTGAAGAGGCATTTTCAGATAGGAGACCTGGTCCTCCGCAGAACTGACTTAGGTAAGACCAAGGGAAATCTAGATGCTACTTGGAAAGGACCGTACAAGGTCACGAAAACTCTTGCGGGAGGGGCTTATGATTAGAGCAGATGGATGGAGTCAAAGTACCCCGAGCGTGGAATATAACAAACCTACGAAAATATTATGTGTAAGATTAATGCATGAAGCTTATTTATATAAAATATGTGGTTTGAATTTATCCTTGTTTTACTGCAAACTGAGTTGATTGTCAGTGAATTTTTTAGCCCTGATTGGCTAAGGGAGGATGCCACAAAAATCCTAACCTGATTGTCAATGAATTTTTTAGCCCTGATTGGCTAAGGGCGGATGCCCCAAAAATCCTGACCTGATTGTCAGTAAATGTTTTAGCCCTGATTGGCTAAGGGCGGATGCCCCAAAAATCCTGACCTGATTGTCATTAAATTTTTTAAACCTGATTGGCTAAGGGAGGATGCCCCCAAAATCCTAACCTGATTGTCAGTAAATTTATTTGCTCTGATTGGCTAAGGGCGGATGCCTCAAAAATCCTGACCTGATTGTCAGTAACTTTTTTAGCCCTGATGGGCTAAGGGCGGATGCCCCAAAAATCCTGACCTGATTGTCAGTGAATTTTTTAGCCTTGATTGGCTAAGGATGGATGCCCCAAAATACCTGACCTGATTGTCAGTAAATATCTAGTCCTGATCGGCTAAGGGACGGATATCCCTGACTTGACCTGATAAGAAATCGAAGGCATGAGCCCCAAATTTTATTTTAAGCCCTGGCTTAATCCAGTGGTTCAGAATGCACCCCAAAAAGTTTTTATTTGGGTCTAAGGACCCATTGTGGAGGAAACCCATAACATATTGAAATATGGATGTTATTTAAACTCAAGGAGATCCAAGTACATGAGAAAAGATCCTGGAAAACACAGAAACGAAAATACAAACAAAATGAAAATTAAAAGCAGCAACATCAAACGTCATGGGTAAGAAGAGGAAGCCCTCCTATCAGAAGCCAAAGCCTGGCGAACATGCCACAGTTCACCCTCAGTCTCATGGAGGCATTGGCGATACTTATCAGTCGGTATACTGATTCAAGTAGATCAGCTTCCTCCTCTTGGAGTTGACGGTTGAGCTGGCGGAGCTCAGCCCACTCACGCTTATAGTGGCATTTCTTTTGCCTCTTCCTCTCCAAAAGTTCGCATACTTGAGAAAAATTTTCTGTGAGCACAGAAAGTTTGTCAGAAAGTTTGAAGTTTTCAGTAAAGAGTGCGAGGTTTTTCCTCTTCAAAGTATCAATTTCTTCGAGTAAAGAGGAAGAAGCCATAATGAAAGGCATAATGGAAGAATACGTATATAAAGAAACCAAAGCATGTGATCCATAAATAAATAGTACTAGGGTTTCCTTAAAATAAGGAAACCCTAAAGTCACAAAACGACAATAATTGTTTTAAGTACAGAACATTCAAGGTGCAAAATCAGATAACAAATACACATATCAGGCCAGCCTAGCCTACAACATCAGTCTTCAACATCCAGATCTCTCGCCAGCTGCTCCACGGCATCCTCCTCAGGGAGGTCGCTGGGTGATGCCCCGCCAGGTAACTCACCCAGACTAGCGAAGGTTAGGGAGGGAATGGAGGCAGGCAGTGCCAAAGTCATGCTCTGGTCTGGGTGATAAGAGGGTTTGGGAACAGGAGCATGAAAGAGCCTGAGAACATGTTAAGCGAATTCGGGAGCGCCAAGCTGGTGAAGACAGTCCCCTTCAGCAGAGTAGTAAAAGCTCGTAGGCTCGGGGTTTCCCTGGATGGGATGGCTTTGATCGTAAGGAGTTGAGGGATTCTCCTCGGACCATTTCTCATAAGCGCCCAGGCCGAGTTGGAAGTATACTAGGGCCTTGGGAACGAGGAGTTTGTAGAGATCCATCGATTCAAGAAAGTCCTGTTTAGTAGCCTCCCTCGTTGTCTGGATGATCCGAATCCCATCCTCTGAATTAAGAAATTCAGTTCTTCCCTCTGCCCGACCTCTCACTAGAGCTGCCTCGACCTGGCTTGACATTTTAGCTAGGGCCTCTTTCTCTCCTTCCTTGGCAGCCAACAACTCCGCCAAGATTTTCTTCAGCTGGGACCCTCTCTCCTTAGATAGCGCCATCGGCCTCTTCACTTTTTCCTTCAAGAGATTATGCTCCTTGACCAGGCCAACATTCATCAAGGAGCCTCTAGCACGGGAAACCAGAATCGACCTCTTCGCTGCGGCCTAATATGATATAATGGAATTGATAAAAAATGACAATGATAGTAACCTGAAACATGTGCAAGAGGAAAGAAGGATTACCCTGGCCTCGTCTTGACATAGAGACTTGATTAACTCCGGTTCGGACCATTTCTCCAGAGTTTTTCGATCAGATGTTGGGCATTAACCTTGAATAAACTTGATGACCACTGCTCCAGAGCAGTTCAGAACGGAAGTACTGGTGAACAAAGTGGAGTTGGGATTAACCACTTTGACTTTTGGAGCAGCCGCCTCCTTTCCTGACCTGGCCCGTTTCCGGGAAAGACGTGCCTGCTCTTCCCCTGACTCGGACTGAACTGTCAAATCCACCTCAGGTGGGGTAGACACTTCATGCTGGCCAGACCGCGCTGGCTGAGTGGCTTCTGCTGGCTCAGGGGTTTGTTCTCCCAGAGATCTCTTCTCAAGGAGCGCAGTATCTTGTTGAGCCTCTAGTAGTTTTCTCATCATGGTGGCTACAAGAAAAAAAGAGAGAAAGAGTTTTAAGTAACAGGTCAAAGGTTAGATCTACCAAGTACGTAAGAAGAAAACAAGACAAGACAGGGGGGTTCTTTTGCATGAACCAATTTCAGGGGTCAAAGGACCCGTCTCTTCTCTGGAATTGAGGAAATCCAGAACAAAGGGGATAAGAAGTTTAGTCAAATGAAAGACATTTTCGTTCAGGGTTGCGATAATTTTCTTCAAACAGGGAGACTTGTCTCCCACGGATAGTTGGGCCTGAGGTGGGAGTTGGTCAATGGACTTGGGGGGAATCCCCAATCACTAGAACAGTGTAGTAAGAAGAATTTCTTCCTCCAATCCTTGTTGGAGGAAGTACCGCCGGTTAAGAAATGGACGCCGGTGCAAGCACATAAGTAAAAGTAACCAGAAGAGGCACTCTTGGCCGTAAACAGTGAATAAAATGTTTGGGCCGTAGGAGTTGGTCCAGCGTATCGCATGGCTAAGTTATAACCTATGATTATCCTAAAGGTGTTTTGGAAGAACTGGTGTACTGGGATTTTGTACATTTGAGCGATTTCTAGTATGAGGGGGTTGACGGGGAAATGCAACCCCTCTTGGAATTGGTCGACAAAAAAGGTCAGGTGACTGGCCCGTGGCTGGTAAGTCCTCTCACCTATGCCTGGGTTAACTAACGAGAATTCCGTAGGAAATTGAAATCTCGATCTCAACCCTTCCATTGTTTTGTCACTAAGGATAGAAATAGTGTTGTCGTGGTGTCCCGGGATAAGAGGGAGCCATTCACTGGAAGTGTTGGGGGAAGAAGATCATGTTGCCGGCGAAGAAGGAGTCGGGCTCCGGTGAGTAGAAGATGAAGAATATGATTGAGTAGACATAATAGGAATTTGAAAAGTTATAGATTGGAAAAGTACCTGATTGTGATGATGATCAGAAAATGCTTGAAGAAGGTGAAGCTGCGAGTTAGAGAGAGAGAAAAGCAGGTGCCTGGTGAGGAAGAGGAGTAAAAATGAAAGTGAATCAGGGGAGAAAGGAAAAGGATAAGTTTTAAAAATAATTTTTAGGTAAAAGGAGATTTGATGGGGTCCGTGCATTTAATGCGCGTCAGAGGTACAGTACTTGAGGGGACGTGTTGGGGTCTCAACCATCGAAAATGGAATATCAGAAGTTACAAATCATCCTTACAAATACGACCTGATTTAAAAAGCGGATTCAGCGGGATTCGTGCATGACAGTGAGGAATTTGGGAAGACGTGTTGAAAATCCTAACCACCTGGAGCGAAACCCTGGGTTTTATGGATCATCCCAACCACTTGAGGGGGGGGGGGGGGGGGGGGGGGGGGGGGGGGGGGGGACTGGTTAATACGACCCAACTATGCCTGACCTGGAGAGATCGAGAGGCATAGGAGAGTAAGATCTTGTTGGGATGACCTGAGTTGCCACTTTAACCCTGAAAGGAAAAATGGGACGAGTTGGGCGCGAGACTTACGAAGATTAATCTTGATCTAGGCTTGTGACTCAAAGGAGGGATTTATCCTGTTAAGGTCAAGAAAAAAGGAGAACCTTTAACGGTGGGGTCACGCCTCTACTTGCCTTAAGTAGGGTAATTTAGCCAGGACATCCTACACGGTGGTTTGCCCTGGTAGACCTGGTGGGAGTGAGATGAACCTAAAGCCTCACGAAAAGAAGGATGAGGCGGAGGACAGATCTACTGCTCGACGGATATCGTCATGACCTGATCCGAAGCCTTGGATAAAGTTTCGGGAGATCATGTCAGAAATATGAAGAATTTAGTGACAAAGCTATCCTGCCCTTGGCAGAAGCTTCCTGATCAGGTCAGCTTGAATAACGGCCCAAGATTCGCCGGTTTCTGTTTACGGGATCTCAGAAGGGCCCCACTTGGCAAAAACTATAAATATCTCAGCCCCAAGGCTGAGAGAGGTATGACATTCTAAGCATTCTTCTCCTAATTTTGCTTATTCCAATCTAAAACGCTTAACTGACTTAAGTATCGGAGAGGTGTCCACTGAAAAACCCCCGGTGGTCCTTTCTAACGTGTTTTCTTGAAGCAGGTCAGGATATTCCCAGGGAAGAAGCAGGTGTTCCTGTCATAATTCTCAGGGCGAAACAACAAGGAGGGTGCTATTTTAGAGTGATGAAATGTCTTAACACTATATGTGTATAATATATATATTTTTCTTCCTTTTCTTCTTTTGACTATTTATATTAAATTAACAAATTTGATGTGATCAAAAGTTTAAGTTATAAAGGAATAGTATGGAACCGCCTCAGACTTTCTTCTCAAATTAAACTGATCGTGCAAAACCCGTACCCTATCTTGACGTGAGCACTCCGACAATCAAGTAAGAAGAGTGATAAATATGGGCTAAATTGATTTATTCTATGTAAAGATAATGGAGAGATTGATATATTATTGAGATTAGAAGAAGAAGAATATAATTAGTAGTGTTAGAAATGTAGTCTGAATCTCATACTTATAAAGTTATTTAGACTTCTCAACAAAACAATAGAATTCCTTCCCAAAACAGGATAGAATCTCATAATATAAGAAGTAGAAATTGAGTAAGTTTTTGCATACAAAATTACGTGTTTATAAGGGTATATTTATAATATTTTATAGGCTTGTCGTGCAATTTTCCAATTTTTTTGTTTTACGTATTTTTTAAGAAAATATTACGATTTAAGTGTTTTTTGTGTTTTTATAGATATCAAAAGAATTGCATGCCTCTAATTCACAATAAGACAATAATACGCGTGTGTGTTACAATAAGAAACGAAAAATTAAAAACATAAAATATTAAAGTCTTAATTATAAGAATAATGATTCTTAGAGCATTGTCTATTTAATAATTTACCTTATTTATTCACCCATTAATATTAATTAATTTGTTTCTCTCTCCTCTCCACCACTAGTAGTTAAGTATTTTACACAACTCGCATTTACCATTGGAGAAGATTTCAAAATAATAATATTGCATTTGTCATGTTATTAGGAATTCACATTGTCCCATTGGAGATGCTCTTATAATTGAGCCAACAGGGCTATAATCAATATTAATTAACACATGTGTTTCAATGATTACAAAGAATCGTAATCTACCGAGTAAAGACAAAGTAAAAAAATCCTAAAAAGTAAATATAACCGAAATCAATACGTCTCTTCGCAAACCTAAGATTCACAATCACAAGATTGGATCTAAATAAAAAAATGAAAAATAATGGAAGAGAAAACTTCAAACTACTAGATGTTATAGCAGATGGTGAATGCTTTAAAAGTCGCTTACGACTGAACAAAGAATATGGAGTTCAAATAAATTAGCTCTCGACTCTCAAAAATTTAATATTTTCTCCCTAATTTCTTGAGTAGATTGTGAGCAGTTCTCAATTATATATAGACACACATTTCTTGTACAAGAGACCTACAAATTAATAAAAAGAGATATACTTCATTAATAATGAAACAAGATAAAATTTTAGAGTATTAAAATATAAACTTACCAACATATGAATTCTGATCTAGGAAAAGAGAATTACATCTTAATCTAATTCTAATATATTAATGGATATATACCAAATATGATAAATATCAAATCTTAATAAAACAATAAAAACTTGGCAAGAAAGTAAAATAGAATTTAGAAAAGATAAAACATAAAAGAAAATAATTTCATCTCTTATACGTATTGATTACATACACAGCAAAACAATCTCCCCAATTTGCCTTTGGTCAAAACACACATGATGAATATAACCAAGTATAAAACTTGTAAAATCATCAGAAGCTCCCCCTAAATTGCAGTCATAAAAAATCAAACGGTTAAGGAAAATATTATGACATGCGAAATAATATTTGCAAAAGTAAACAAAAAAAAACCATAAGAAATTAACGCAAAAGTCATATGCATTCAGCATAAATATGATAATATCCAAAATAACAAAACATTATAATATTTTTTTTCAACCAAAAGACCCATACAATATATAATCTTCTCAAGAAAGAGTTTGTTGAACTCTGAATTAGATTCACTACATTTCGGCAAAGTGACATCTTCAAAATCAGATTCCATCTCATCGTCTTCTTCTTCACAGAGGTCAAGTCATCTCCCGGTAAGTCAGCAGTTTCTTTGGGGGTAAATGGTGTCGTCATAGTGCGACATCGTACAAGACAAGGGAGAGAGCACACATTTAGAGATCTCTAGGCATTTGTGTTGCAAGATTGCCTTGTGTGTGCCTTTGTCTTGTTTTCCAAGAAGTTAGACATTGAGAAACTAAGGAGGCACTAGTGCCTGTACAGACAAGTAGTGTCCATCGGTGAGTCTTTGCATATTTTCTAAGGCCTATTATATGGAGGGAAGGATTGCATTTTCATGTGTTTTTCTTGCATTTACGAGTATTAGGAGTCGTTTTGGCATATTTTGTTAGTTTTATGTTTTTGTAGCCTTTGTGCGGCTTTTAGTAGTTTTTCGTATATATTTACTCTTTTTCGTACTTTTGGCTGTAGGATGACCAAGCGGATCCTGCGCACATTTGGAAGCATTCCACTCGACTCGAACTTGATGGGCAAGCAAGGATACATAGTGCGAACGAGGAGCGACAGCCGGTGGATGTTTAGAGCGAAAACGAGAAACCGAGCCGGTGCAGCCGTTCCAGTCGATCGACTGGCTTTCAGTCGATCGACTGAACCATGCCAAATTGACTGTGAAACAGTGAGTTTGGTGTTTGAAGACGAAGCATTCGATCGACAGCTTTCAGTCGATCGACTGGATTTCAGTCGATCGACTGAAATGAAGGAATTTCGTGATTTTGGTCCATTATGATGATGTTACCCCTGTGATTTTGTGTATATATGCCAGCTCTCTCCAAACTTATCCACAATTCCCTCCTTGGTGGTTTTGGACTTTTTGCATCTCCTCCAAGCTTTTACCATCTCTTGCATTTTAAAACCCTAGTTGATAATCCTTAGTTTAGTTTAATTTAGTTAGATAGTTAGTTGTTCTTAGCAAGTGTTGGAGTGAGTGACACCTCCTTTATTTGTGCTCCTTGTTGTGTTGAAGACTTGAATTTTCTTTTGAAGGTTGTAATCTGGACTTGAAGCTTTTTTGTTTATTGCAAAATTGGTAGTCATCTTTCCCTTTACCATTATGTTTTATTATTGATTGATTGTTCTTGTTGTTGTGTTGGTTATTAGGCTTTGGTTTGTGTTGTTTTCTTTTCATTTTTCTTCAATTTCTCATCTTTAGCTTTTATTTTGTTCTTGTTCTTTGGCAAAACTCCATTGTAGCATCTTGAAGCTTTTTACTCCTTTTAGTTAGACAAATTCTTAGTCTTTGAAAGATTTGTGAAATTTTCCTTTTATATAGATTTGACTTTCTCTCATTTAATGCCCTTTGACCTCCTTTCAATTTCAAGCTTTAATTTTTCCCTCCAATGTCTCTTTCAATTTGCAAGTCTTCTTGAATTTAGTAGTTTTAATTTATTTAAGTTTTTAAATTAGGGCTTAAATAATTTTATTAAAATTATTTATTTTCAAGCAAGCTTTTAATGTTCATTCCCCTTTGCTTTAATTATTGTATTCGAGTTTCATTTCAATTCATGCTTTAGTATTAAAAAATCAAATCCAAATCAATGACTTATTTCTTTCTTAGGAGTACATTAGTTTAAGTAAGATTAACAAGAGATTAAGTAAAAACATCGACCGCCGATTATATCTATCCTCGAGAGACACAACTCGGGAAAACTTAGCGCTCTACAATCGACTCCGTACTATTGCGGAGACGATTTCTTAAATTGCTAAGAAATCCTCGATCAAATTTTTGCGCCATTGCCGGGGATAGATTAAGGCTAATGGTGTTTTTAATTATCTCTCTTGTTATCTTAGTTGGTAGTTAGTTTAAATTTTTGTTATACTTTCGATGCTCGTAATCCTTTGTTTAGTGTTGTGCAAAGGTAGGTGAACTAAGACCAACTCATTCAAGAGCCCGATGTCGCCCGCCCTCACACACAACGAACAAAGGATGCCTCCGCCATGCGCATCATCACCTCACGGCCCGCTAGATTGATCCAGCCGAGGATGACAAACTACCAAGCTAGTTTGCCATACGATGACCCTAATATCCAAACTCCTAATTATCCAAATCCGTACACCACTCCTCCAAGCTATCGGGTCCCCTCGAATTATGATGACCCGTATGCTTCGATCGGTCAAGAATGGGCCCAAACTATTTATTATCCTGGCTCAAGCCTTTCTTTTTCTCCCCAGATTTCATATCCCCATAACCCGATCTTGGATCCGTATGCACCGACTCGTGATCCTTATGATCCAGTTTTTGACGATCCATACGCCCCACTAGCCCCGCCTTCTTCTTACCCGAGCCTTGACTCGTATGCTCCACCAATCCAGGATTCATATTCTTGGATCTACGACCTTTGCGATCTACCCACCTCAAGTTCGTATATTTCGAACGATGACCCTTACACTTTATTTTATAAAGATTTGTCTATAACCCAACACTTGAACTTAGAGTCTCTCTTAGTCGAGCTCGTGGAAGCGGCTCGACAAATGGATGAATGCCTCGCTCGCATGCAGACTCAAATAGAGAAAATTGCCAACGTTGTAGATGAGCTCAAGCAACCTCATTGTGACGAGATGACCACCTTTGATGTGGTGGATCCCACCTTCGTTGATGTCAATTCAAGCTTGGACAATCTTGTGAAAGAGGGGTACAAGGAGGTGGAGTTAATGGGTAAGGGAAAAGGGTCAGAAGTCGGCGTTATCCCTCTCGTGTTTTGTGAAGATGTCGTAGTGGAAAGTGAGGGGGAGTTACTTTTGGGGTCTCCAACGGCACTTGGAATGTCGAGCTTACTTGCTTTTGGAGAGGATGATGAGGTTGTGCCGGTTTTGGAGGATGTGAAGATACACAAGCCCCTTTTACCACCACCCAATGCCGTATGTATACTTGATCAAGAGGTGGTGGAAGACATAGTGGGGGAGAGAGTGGATATTATGGTCGGGGAGACGAAGGAGTACGTCGAACCATTTTGTGATGACCAAGTTTGGGTGGTCGACTACTCACTCTTCCGACCATCGAAGCAAGCCCGTGCTCTTGACATTTCGATCTTCCGGCTTTCCCGACATGCCCGCCTTGGTGATTTTTGTCACCCGGTGTGTCTACTAGAGAACACCAAGGCGTGGCATGATTGCCACCTCTTCTTGGATCTCGGATAGCATAAATTGTATAAATCGTCGAGCCATAGACGTTAAAGTAGAGCTTATTGGGAGGCAAACCAATTAAAAAAAAGAGAGAGAGAGAAAGAGAAGATCCAAAAAAAAAGAAATTTCAAAAACCCAAAAAGATTTTTAATTTTTATTCATAACTTGTTTTTGAAACCCCCATTTGTTCATTTCTTGTAGATCGCTTGCCTCGACTTCCTGAAAGGACTTATGCACGACCGCATCACCACAAGCTCAGAGATAGGGGCATTTCCTTTTCCCTTACACTTTTTATCGCATTTTTCTAGCTTAATATGCAATGAGGACATTGCTAGGTATTAAGTGTGGGGTGGTTATGGCTTGTCTTTGTATTTTTAAGTTGTTGCATGCTTGCTTGTGATAATTTGAGTAACGTTTGTTTTATATTTGATTGGACCCTTGGCGAAGTGAAGCGGTATTGATGATTTGGTTAGGGAGTTTAGATTGTCAATCGGATGTAGTGGACTTAGGTGGCTTAACTCATTTGGAACTTTGTTTGGCTTTAGCTTCGTGCTATCCTTGTGCTCACTTATAACTAGTGCCTCAACTAGCCTCGTCCTCGAACACTCTATAGGAATTTTGTTTTTTATTTTGGAGTCTTCAATTGCTCCACGTGCTCGATCAAAAATATTATAAGTTGCTAGTTGCAACGACTGATCGGAGCCGTTGATTTCTCTTTATATATATCTTGTACTTAAGTACCTTATCTCCTTAGGTAACAAAAAAGAAGAAGAAAAGAAGATTAAAAAAAACTGATGATGAATAAACAAGGATATGATATAAATCTCTGAATTTCTTACATAATAAACGTGTACCCCTTGCACGTTTGTTTTTCTTTCCTTTTTAGATTTTGTTTATCAAAGAGATTTGTAGATGATTGGGTCTAGTAGGGAGCCGATTAACGGTTCGAGTGTGGATAGACCTTAGCCGGGACAAGGACGAGGAGACCGACTTGGAGGGTTGCCTAATACATTAAGGTTTCGAGAGTCGATCTAAACCTTCTTTGTCAACGCATCATTGTCGTCCTTTAAGACAAGCTAACAAACATTATAGTATATGACGTCTTGAATTAGGTTTTGTGCATTAGTTTAGGATCATCCGCGGATATTAGGAGTCATTTTGGCCTATTTTGTTAGTTTTAGGTTTTTGTAGACTTTGTGGGGTTTTTAATAGTTTTTCGTATATTTTTACTCTTTTTCGTACTTTTGGCCATAGGATGACCAAGCGGAGCCCACGCACATTTGGAAGCATCCCACTCGACTCGAATTTGACAGACAATCAAGGATACATAGTGCCCAACGAGGAGCGACAGCTGGTGGATATTTAGAGCGAAAATGAGAAACCGAGCCGGTGCAGCCGTTCCAGTCGATCGACTGAACCATGCCAAATCGACTGTGAAACAGTGTGTTTGGCATTTGAAGACGAAGCAGTGAATCGACGGCTTTCAGTCGATCGACTGAAACGCAGGAATTTCGTGATTTTGGTCCATTTTGACGATTTTACCCCTGCGATTTTGTTTATATAAGCCAGCTCTCTCCAACCTTATCCACAATACCCTCCTTCCATATCCTCCAAGCTTTTACCATCTCTTGCATTTTAAAACCCTAGTTGATAATCCTTTGTTTTGTTTTGTTTAGTTAGATAGTTAGTTGTTCATAGAAAGTGTCGGAGAGAGTGACACCTCCTTCATTTGTGCTCCTTTTTGTGTTGAAGACTTGAATTTTCTTTTGAGGGTTTTAATATAGACTTGAAGATTTTGGTGTTTATTGCAAAATTGGTAGTCATCTTTCCCTTTACCATTATATTTTGTTATTGATTGATTGTTCTTGTTGTTGTGTTGGTTATTAGGCTTTGGTTTGTGTTGTTTTCTTTTCATTCTTATTCAATTTCTCATCTTTAGCTTTTAGTTTGTTCTTGTTCTTTGGCAAAACTCCATTGTAGCATCTTGAAACTTTTTACTCCTTTTAGTTAGACAAATTCTTAGTCTTGGAAAGATTTATAAAATCTTCCTTTTAGATAGATTTGACTTTCTCTCATTCAATGCCCTTTGACCTCCTTTCAATTTCAAGCTTTAATTTTTCCCTCCAATGTCTCTTTCAATTTGCAAGTCTTCTTGAATTTAGTAGTTTTAATTTATTTAAGTTTTTTAATTAAGGATTAAGTAATTTCATTAAAATTAGTTATTTTCAAGCAAGCTTTTAATGTTCATTCCCCTTTGCTTTAATTATTGTTTTCAAGTTTCATTTCCATTCATGCTTCAGTATTAAAAACTCAAACCCAAATCAATGACTTATTGCTTTCTTAGGAGTAGATTGGTTTAAGTAAGATTAACAAGAGATTAAGTAAAAACATCAACCACCGATTATATCTATCCTCGATAGACACGACTCGGGAAAACTTACCGCTCTACAATCGACTCCGTACTATTACGGAGAAGATTTCTTAGAGTGCTAATAAATCCTCGATCAGCGACCTGAGGGCGTCAACCATGGCTCATGAGGGATGCAGACAGTTAGCAACTTTAGTCATGGGAATGGGTTACGGGTCGATCCAGGTGTCTAACCGTCCCAAGGTTAGGTCGACCCAGTCCACAAGAAAACATGGTATTGCGTGCAGATTGAAGGCGGGTAGTTAAGGGCTATATTGGAGATGATTGACGGTTTAGGCAGCTTACGAGCTAGACTCGATGAGGTGAGCAAGGGGCTGGGCACTATTGCACATTCGGGCTTTTTGCTAAGTAGCGATGGGCAGTTATGTGAATCCTTTCGACATATGTTGGTTAGAAAGGCAGGTTTACGAAGGAAGGTATTTGTCAAGCTCAAGACACACGAGATTCATGTCGAGCGAGCTCTCTTTAGTTGTTTGGCGCTATTCGACATGGCGAGCATGCAAGTTCCGAGTGATTATAGGTAACAGCAGAATGGGGCAGTTTTCTCCAGTGTGCGGTTCGAGAGCGATTACGTCCCTGCTTGTATAAATAGGCGAGTGGCCTTCACAGGAAAAATAAGGAGAGTGCAAGAATCAGATGCATAGCATGAGAGGTTGAGGATGCGTCCCCGCAATATTGTGTGTGCGTGTATTAAGACTTCCACTTGCGTAATTGTGCATATGAAGAGATGACGACTTAGGCAGAAAAGTAAACTCAACAACTTTCCTTGATATAAGGAGGTCTGGATGAAGCTCATCGTCAACTGGCGACTCGTGAAGAAGAGGTGAGCGTCGCAAATAGTTAGATATAAACCCTGAGGGACACTACTACAGAAAATGGCTTTTACATCGGTTATTTTTAACCATTAACATCGGTTATTCAACCGATGTAGATGAGTGCGATGCAAAATGGCACAACTAATACATCGGTTGTAGGACCGATGTAAGACTGGATTGTACTACATCAGTTTCTTTAGAAACTGATGTAAAAACATGAAATACCCGATGTAAGACTGGATTATACTACATCAGTTTCTAGATAAACGGATGTAAAAACATGTATAACCCGATGTAAACATCGGTGATTTCACATCGGTTATTTAAACAGCTGATGCAATATGTGAATCAACTTACACCGGTCAACCATAACTGATGTAAGAAAGTACAGAAATTTACATCGGTCATTAAGAGAAGCGATGTAACAGTAAATTATTTTAACATCAGTTATTAAAATAATCGATGTAAATTTATTGAATCTTTTTTTTTTTTGAAATTAACCGTATTAGGTGATTCACACCTGGAAATTTGTAACCGATTTATTTCACATAACCCAACCAAACAATAAGCATACAACACCGAACAATTCACCCGAAAACAAAAGTAAGAACATAATCCAATAATAATCCATTCAACCAAATTAGTTTCATACGCAACCCGAACTATACAAAGAAAAATAACCAACCTAATTAATAAACTTCCAAACTTCAATGCTAAAATAACACACGATTCTAATCATCAAATAATTTATTCTTCATTTCAAAAAAACATCTTGCCCATTGTTTTCGAATTTCTTCAATGTCATTTGGATGAAGTCGTTCAGTATCATTAAATACCTGTAACATATATTGTAACACAATAACAAATAAAAATTATAAATAAAATAGTTAAAGATAATAAAAATTATATTACCTTTTCCCAATTGTCCGTAATTCCTACTCAAATTATGGTCCACATCCAAAGCATAACGTATTATCCACATTCCCAACCTCCGGATAGCTTATTACATTAATATATACAACACAAAAATAAACTTTGAGTAAATAGGTTAATAACCAAATGTACAAATATAATACAAATATAAACCGAGAGAATACTAATTATAATAATTATTATTATAATAATTATAATAATACGCCTTAATGATGAAAGACATTTTTTCTCGAATCCAAGAAATAACCAAGAAACATGTTTGGTCTAGAAACACATTTCTAGGATCTAGGAAAGCCATGTTTTAGTCAAAAGAACTAAAGAAAAAAATGTGTGTACAAAAAATGACCGAGAAACCTTTTTTATTTTTTTTAACAAATGAATGGCTATAGAGACCCATTAACAACGATGAAAAAAGTTTTCACAAACAATAAAATTAGTATATGAACTGTACTTCCAACCGAAAAATAGGGAAAAATTGTCAACCAACAATTTGTAATGACATATTTTCATAATCGACATAATATTCCATATCATCATATCAACGACAAAATGGTCTGATTTTAATTTTTCATATGCTTAGAGTGGATTCCACATATCAACATCATATTCGAGCACAAATGAAAAACTTAACGGACCAAATTTGTAGGCATAAAAAAAAAGAAGAAAAAAAAGCAAGTCAAGCTTTCTCACCAGTAGAAGAAGGGTTGACTAGAACTAGCTTTACACCACTCCTCATAATAAATATGTAAGTTGTGCCCTTAGCGGTGCCTTGGGTCGATCTAGTTCAAACACACAGCAATGAAATCATATTCCCCAAAACACTACCATAATCAATCACCATAAGAATACGAAGACTTAATGATGCAAGACATTCTGTTAGAAGAAAGAAATTATTGGCAAGAAAAATTAGCATTACCTCGCCATTCAGACACAATTTTATCACAAACAGCAAAAATGATTAGGATTTGGATTTATTAATTCAATAAAATGATCCATATACACTGTTTATCAATTCACACACACACACTCACACTGTTTATCACACTTAACCAGTGATGGTTCCATTAAAGCCTCTTCAACAACATTAGCAGAAATAGTAGTCTTGATTGGCACATCCAATTTGCTGTGCAAATAAAATACAAACAATGAACTTACATACTAACGTAAAATAATAAAACACCCAATTCCGAAACCTAATAACAACCTGAATAAAGCTGCAAACATTGTGTTGACAGTTCCAAGATTCGACAAATCGATCTCCAGATCAATTCCTTCAGTGTCAAGGGCCTTATTACCACCAACGATAGGTGTCAGAGCAATTGAAAGCAGTTTTTTCGAATAATTATTCCGTGTTCTCGTTAATAGTTAACAGTTTACAAGTAGGGGCCAAAAAAAAAGTGTACCTCAAATCCCGAACTATCATATTGTCTCCTCTTTTCTGGATCGGACAAAATGCTATATGAATATGCAACCTCCTTAAAAAGCTCTAAAGCTTCAGGATTGTTAGCATTCTTGTCTTGATGGTACCTGATTATTGATAGGATTTTTACTTAACCGGACCAAGAATAATCCTGATGTTGGTTAAAGTATTTCTGAACACTTTCTCATATGTATTTCATTAAGAAAATTAAAAAGAATCCCACAAATACCCAAACAGAAAATAATGTTTAAAAATCGGACCGATGAACAAACTATTGGAAAATGTGGGCTTAAAATACATTGCAGCGGAAAAATTATATAAACACTCTTGTTTATTAATACACAATTATTAATGAACTCTCTTAAACACAACTCATACAAAACTCATACTTACAATAACAATTTACATGGCTATTTATAGGACTAAACTACATAAATGAAAAGATACAACAAATCATGTAAAGGCACAAAATATGAAAGGACACACATGTACATGAATGGACACTATATCAAAAGTCACATCCTTTAATTTAATCATGAATCTAGCTTATATATACTTCAACTTTCAACATCCCCCCTTAAGCTTGATTCTCTCGCATTCTAAGTTTGTGCCTCAACTTCTCAAAAGTTTCGTGTTTGAGGGGTTTCGTGAAAATGTCCGCCACTTGGTCTTCGGATTTCACGAACTTAATTTGAACATCTTTTTTAGCAATGCATTATCTAATGTAGTGAAACCTTGTATCGATGTGTTTGCTACGATCATGAAAAACAGGATTTTTTGCTAGTGCAATCGCTGATTTGTTATCGACAAATACTTCCGTTGATTCCACGTCACCAAGGTGAAGATCTTTAAGCAAACTCCTTAACCACACAACATGACAAACACTTGACGCAGTAGCAACATACTCAGCTTCACATGTCGAAAGAGTAACTATTGGCTGCTTCTTCGATGACCATGTGAATGCACATCCTCCAAAATAAAATACAAAATCACTCGTGCTCTTACGATCATCGGGATCTCCGGCCCAATCGCTATCGCTATATCCGAACAATTTCATTTCTTCAATTTTTGGATAAAACAAACCAAAATTGATCGTACCTTTGACATACTGAAGTATTTGTTTAGCCACTTTAAAATGATACTTTGTAGGATTCTCCATATAACGACTAATGAGACCAACTGCATATAGAATATCGGGCCTCGTGCAAGTCAAATATCGTAAACTTCCAACCAAACTTTTAAACAAAGTTGGGTTGACACGATCTCCATTTATATCCTTCGAAAGTTTGGTCAAAAAATTAATTGGAATATTGGTCGGCACGCATTTCTCCATCTTGAATTTCTTTAAAATTCCATTTGCATAGCCTTCTTGGAAAATAAATATCCCATCTTTCTTTTGATGCACCTCAATTCCAAGATAGTATGCCGTTAGACCAATGTCCGTCATCTCGTACTCTTTAGTCATCTCTTGTTTGAATTCGCCAAACCACTCCTCATTATTTCCTGTAAAAATAAGGTCATCAACGTACAAACACACAATCAATATGTTACCTTTATCATCAACTTTTACGTAAAGGGCATGTTCATGAGGGCATTTCTTAAATCCTTTCTCCATAAAAGTTTGGTCGATACGGCTATACCAAGCTCTTGGTGCTTGCTTCAAACCATACAACGCTTTCTTTAACTTCAACACTTTTCCCTCATGTCCTGGTAACAAGTAACATTCTGGTTGATCTATGTAAACTTCTTCTTCAAGTACTCCATTCCAGAATGCCGACTTCACATCCATTTGATGGATTTTCCACTTCTTTTGGGGTGCCAACGATATCAAAAAATGGATGGTTCCCAAACGAGCTACAGGGGCAAAAACTTCATCATAGTCAATTCCAGCCTTTTGTTTGTATCCTTTGACTACGAGCCTTACCTTGTATCGTTCTATCTCTCCTTTTGAATTCTTCTTCACCTTGTAAACCCATTTGACTCCAATGGATTATTGCCCTTTCGGAAGAGAAGAAAATTCTCAAGTCTCATTCTTCTTAATTGCACTAATCTCATCATCCATGGCTTTCTTCCATTTTTGACTCTTTGACGCCTCTTCAAAGTTTATGGGCTCAGTATCAGTAAACAAGCAGAACAAGTTTGGATTTTGATTGAGCTCGTAAATTTCTCTCAACGATCTTGTCTTTTGAGGTCTTCCGCTATTTGAACTCTCGCTTTCTGATGAAGGTTGATCACATGGGGGTGGCGATGGAGGACTCAAGGGCTCCATCGGCTCTTCTTCGACTTCTTTCAAAATAGACTCAAAAGGGTAAAATGTATATTGCTCCTTATCTTGAGTACTCCAGTCCCAAGAATTCTTTTGGTCGAACACGACATCACGACTAAGCTTCCTTTCTTCTCAACTGGATCATACAATTTATAGCCTTTCGATACTTGATCACAACAAACAAAAATATATTTTTAACTCTTCGCATCAAGCTTGCTCCTGTTTTGATCTGGTTTGTGGGCATGTGCAATGCTACCAACTACTCACAAATGTGAAATACTTGGTTTGAAACCACTCCACTTCTCTTGTGGTGTTAGATCACGAACACTTCTTATCGAACTCTTGTTGGACAAATAAACAGCACATTCCACAGCTTCTGCCCAAAATTCTTTTGGCAAGTATTTGCTCTTCAACATGCATCGAACCATATTCATAATTATTCGGTTCTTCCTTTCCGCGACACCGTTTTGTTGTGGAGAATAAGTAACGGTAAGAGATTTCCGAATACCATTCTCTTCACAAAATTTTTGGAACTCCGTTGAAGTGTACTCGCCTCCATTATCCGACCTTATTTCCTTAATTTGATAATCACTTTACTTTTCGACTAGAGACTTGAACCTTTTGAAGGTTTTAAATGCCTTACTTGTTCTTCAAGAAAAACACCCAAGTCTTTCGACTAAAATCATCAATGAAGGTCAGAAAATACCGATTACTTCTGAGTGATGATGGTTCGACAGGTCCGCATATGTCCGTATGGATTAGCTCCAGCGGTTTCTTCGCTCTTGAGAGAGATTCTTTTGGAAAGGAGTGTCGATATTATTTCCCTTCAAGACATCCTTGACAAATCTGATCAGGATGATTTATCACGGGTAGTCCTCTTACTAACTTCTTGGACGACATCATCCTCAATCCACCAAAATTTATGTGGCCGAGCCTCAAGTGCCATAACCAAGACTCGTCTTCAAAGCACGCTTTCAAGCATTTTGCTATGTCGTGCTGAATTTTCAACATGAACATTCTATTATTTGACATTTGTACCTTGGCTATCAACCTCCCTTCGGAATTCCTTAGGTACAAGCTTTGGACCTTCATGTGCACGTTGTACCCTTTTTCGAGCAATTGCCCAATGCTCAAAATATTTGCTTTCATYCCAGGTACATARTAAACATTTTCRATGAATTGGTGTCCRCCATTCTTCAATCGAATGAGAATCCTTCCTTTTCCTTGGATGGTGATTTTTGACATATCACCAAATGTGATATTTCCGGCAACAGTAGCATCAATGTCAACGAACATGTGCTTCTCCCCGCACATGTGATTACTCGCACCCGAGTCGAGGTACCATGAACTTTGTTCTTCTTCGATTGATGCTTTCAATGCCAGCAATGATTGGTCAGAATCTTTTTCGACAAGATGAGCCTTTTGAAAGTTTGACTCATTTCGGCACTACGAAGCATAGTGCCCAAACTTGTGACAATTATAACATTCGACATCTCGCTTATTTTGATGACGATTAAGTCCACCTCTTCCGAGAGTTCATGATTGACGAGATTCCGATTGTGACTCTTCATTTTTGTATGAACTTTGTTCTTCTTCACCTCATTCATGTCCATGACCGCGTCCTTGTCCACGACCATGACCTCTACCACGGCCTCTACCACGATCGCGATATCCACAGTTACTAGATTTATGTTGGTCGAAATTGATCGTCATTGCTTGATGAGATTGCTCGACTTCTGGTTCTCTCATTCGTCTTTTTAATTTTGTTCATGCACTTGTAATATTCCGAGCAACTCATTCAAGTTAAGAGTCTCGACATCATTCGACTCTTTAATGGCTATTACAATGTAGTCGAATTTCTGCACAAGAGATCGAAGTACCTTTTCAACAACTCGCTTTTCTTCTAACTTTTCTCCATTGCTTTCGAGTTGGTTAACAACTATCACAACTCTTGAGATGTAGTCGGAAACTTCTTTGGATTCTTTCATCTTTAAGGACCCAAACTCTCCTCGTAGTGATTGGAGTTGAACTTACTTAACTTTGTCAATGCCTTTGAAAGCATTGTTAAGAATATCCCACGCTTACTTCGCAGTGGTTGCTTGTGAAATTTTCTCAAAATTGTTGTCGTCCATGCCGAGTTGAGTGATAGAGAGAGCTCTTTGATCTTTTACCTTGGCTTCCTTTAAGACTTTTCTTTCGGCTTGGCTTAAAGTAGCGGGATCTTGTGAAAAATCATATTCTCTTTCAATGGTTTCCCAAACATCTTGTCCACCAAGATATGTCTTCATTTGAATGCTCCATCGATTGAAATTATCTTTTGAGAGTTTTGGAAATGGGAATTCTCCACTTGCGGCCATCGTCTTTGTAGAGAATCGAACCTTGCTCTTGAAACCACTTTGTTGAAAAATGTGGGCTCAAAATAAATTGCAGCGGAAAAATTATATAAACACTCTTGTTTATTAACACACAATTATTAGTGAACTCTCTTAAACACAACTCATACAAAACTCATACTTACAATGACAATTTACATGGCTATTTATAGGACTAAACTACATAAATGAAAAGACACAACTAATCATGTAAAGGCACAAAATATGAAAGGACACACAGGTACCTGAATGGACACTATATCAAAAGTCACATCCTTTAATTTAATCATGAATCTAGCTTATATATACTTCAACTTTCAACACAAACCGGTCTTATCAGCGGTTCACGATTCAACTGGCCAAATTAAAATTATATATAAATATACTATCAAATATAAAATAAAAGACAACTGTATTTAAAACATCCAAACACAATCTATGCATGTATGTTTACTTGTTTTTACCGTATATAAATAATGAGATAAAATAATTAATTATTTCAATTTTATTATGACTCACACTACCTTTATAGGGCTTGTTAATAGGCGAGATTTTAGCACAAAATAACCGGAGAAGTCTCAACACTTGATAGGTGCAAACATTTCTTTTACACACCAATAATATGAGTATCGGATCAATTAAACCTTAATCTTTCGACACCATTGAATGATGAAAAACAAACATGAAACTCCAATTGAAAAACAAACACAAAAACAAAGACTAATTTCAATTGCACAACAATAATTGAATAGACAGTAGGAAATTAAGAATATATACATACAGTAATTAATGGAGGTTTCTTATCTATTTTTCATACACTTTTCCAAGGCCGTATTCAAATAAATAATCATTTATAAGATAAATGGACAAACACGTTTCTATGGCAAAAACAAACAAACAAACAAACAAATAAATAAAAAAGGAAAGGATAAAAAAACTCAGACTTGACAATAAATATTGGTGCATAAAGAAAAATTAAAATGGTAACACGAGATTTGGATAAGCTAATTGTTATTATTATGGCCCAATTTTTCGAGCCCATTACTGCAGCCCAAGGCCTCGACCCAATTCAACCGGGTTGGGCGATCCGGATCCGCCTTGAATTTTAATCCTGGCCACCCATCTCCCTGACTTGCATCTGGGCCGTTGATCCACCCTTATAACCCCTCACACCCGAAAACCTAGCACACACTCTGGCTTTCTCTGCCTCTCTCTCTTCGACTGCTCTCTCTCGATCTTTTGGTCTTCTCTCTAGTTTTTCCCTTCCTTGCCCGGAAATTCACACTGTGTTCTTGAAGATATCGTTATCATCTTGAGAGTGAGGTTCGTGTGAGATTGGAGTTGGGGTTCGGGTCAACGGGGGTTCCGGTGCGCCACCTTGGGTCGTCGTCCGAGGAGTTACCAGGTGTGCCAGTGGTTGTTTTGGGTTTCTGGGCGCCGGGTTTTACTATTTTGTAAAAAGGGTGCCGCGTTTGTAGGAGATCTGAGATGGGATATCTAGTTGTCCTTTCTGTCCTGTTCCGGCGACTACACGGCGAAAGATTAGTTCTTGTTTTGTATCGGTGAATCGACGATTAAAGGCTGTATCGTTCTTATTTTATCGGTTTCCTTGTTTGGTTTCCTTCTTGTTTAACAACTTGTTGTTTGTTTTCTACTGATTGTTGTTTTCTGTCTTTCAGGGTGGCTATTGCTTGTTCGGGCTGGGCCGTAGGGTCAGTTGCTTGACCGGGCTACATTACGGAGGAGTTGCTACTACAAGCCCAAGGCTGACCAGACTTGTCATTGGGCTAATTACGGATAGTAGCAAATTGTTGTCCGGGCCCTAAACAAAATCGAAAATAAAAAGGACAAAACTGCCCCCTTTGTGAATCGTTGCACCAATAAAATTGATCAATCATGCATCATCGACGGTTGACTATACCCAACAGTGGTATCAGAGCGTAGTTGGCTGTCCGACGCTCCGGTGAACTGGGGCCCTTACCTAGGGTCCCGCTCTGGTATATTGGCTTAACCTCTCTGTTGTTAAATTTCGTATATAAATACCGCTGGTCGCGGGTTATTAACTGTTTGAGGCATAGCTCGTAGATCTAGGTTAGATTTAGGCTAGTCGATTAATTGCTACGTGCTCTCGGTTTGTTCTTCTTGCCCGTGTTTTACTGTTTATCTGTTGTTTTAATCCTTTCGTACTATTTGTTTCTTTGACTTGCTTGCTTTGTGTGATTTGTTGCTTACATGTTCGCACTATTCTGTCATTTGTTGCAGTGTTGCATGTGTGTAAATTGTTGTTGATTGTCGTCTTATTTTTCCAAAAAATCTTGTGTTATTTCAAAATGTCATCGACGTCTGCTTTTAACTTACCTCCGTTTAACGGTAAAATAGATTTTGCCATTCGGCAACAGAAAATGAAATGGTGTGACTTTGAGAAATGTTATATACCAAGTGGCTGGTGTCGGTGACCTCCGTTTAATTAACCAAGTGGCTGGTGTCGGTGACGTCTGTTTGAAATTTGATTCCGGTTATGGTGTGACTTTGAGAAATGTTAGACATGTGCCCGATTTATGCAATAATTTGATTTCATGTGCTGCAATGGAAGATGATGGGTTCGATGGTCGTTGGGGGAAGGGTTTGATGAAAATTTTGAAAGGGTTTCTTGTTATTTTCAAAGCTGTCAAACGTAATAATTTGTATGTTTGTGTTGCTGAGCCTAATGATGTTGCTAACTCTGTAAATGATGTTATTGACAAAACTGATTTGTAGCATAAACGGTTAGGTCATATGAGTGGTAAGGGTCTTGACATTCTGTATAAATCTGGCTGTTTTGGTAATGATAAACTGTCTTGCATGTCATTTTGTGACTCTTGCGTGTTAGGAAAGCAGCATAAAGTGCAATTCCCCATTTCCCCGTATCCCAATTCAAGAAAACATACCTTCTGTTTTGCATGTGCCGTCCAATTGTGGTTGGTGGTTAGTGGTGGTTGTGCCACTGGAGGTAGTGGGTGGTGGCGGCAGTGGCGATTTGGATGTGGCGAGGGTTTGGATTCTCACTTTAGATGTTGCGGGAGAATTTTCAGATTATGGGATGGGATGGGGGCTGTTTACGGGGCTGTTTATATGTTATGCATTTTTCTAAAAAGATTTTAATTAATATTATATCCTAAGTTAAATTGATTTAACTTAAATTAGACTAATCTATTTTACTACATTCATCTACAACGGTTAAAACAACCGTTGTTTTATATTTTTCCCAAGGACATTTACAATGGTTCTATAACAATTGTTGTCGTTAACATACTATCTACATCGCGTTTGCAAAGAACTGATGTACATTTTGCCGGATCTCTCTTATACAACGATTATTCAACAACCGCTGTTGATTTACTGTTGTAAAAGGCCTTTTTTTTGTAGTAGTGGGATGAAAACACTAGACTGGGGGTCGTTTGATAAAATTAGAAGATATGGTGCAGGAAAAGGAGAGACAACTGAAAGAAGTAGGTCGCATAGCTCATCAGTAGGGAGTTGCTGAAGGCCTGGCTGAAGGGAAAACCGAGGGGTTGGCAAGGGAGAAATAGGTCAGTAACCATAGTAAACCAGAACTATATAAAACCACATATGACCAAGAAAATGATTCAGTCCCCCAAGTTTAAATAATGCGAGCAAAACAATCAGATCACATGAATAAAGCTTGACCATAGATGACTAAGAAAGCTACTATGTCCCCCAGGTTAATGCAACCAGGCAATACAACCAAGTTACTTAAAACATTAAGTCCCCCATGTTAAAATAATGAAAATAAGGCAGCACAATTAAGCCGCACCAAACCAAAACCAAACAAGGCATACGATGCAAGCAGAAAAACTATTAAGTCAAAACACCATATAACCACGTAATCAATCATATTCAAAAGCATATAATCAAAGTCGTGAAGAACATGTAAGTCAAACATGCTCTTCACATAGACTTCAAACAAAGCGTCCAGGAATATATAAACAAAACATATCCAAACACTATAAAAAAACTGCAATTTTTCGAGGAGAAAACCGAGGGTTTCTTTTCCCTCGGAAAAAACCGAGGGAAATGAGAAGCCCTCGGTTTTTTTTCGAGGGGAAATACTCCCCTCGGTTTTCCCCTCGGAAGTCAGGCGCCAATATTTTCGGCCATAATTACCGAAGGTAATACCGAGAGATTTACGAGGGGGATATTTTCCGAGGGCCAAAGCCCCTCGGAACATCGAGGGGTAGAAAATACCCTCGGTTTTTAGAACATAAAAATAATTCAAAAAACAAAATAATTTTTGAAAAACAGAGGGGAGCAATTTCCCCTCGGAAAAAACCGAGGGCCATTGACAACCCTCAGTTTTTTTAATAATAAAAATAAATAAAAAATTAAAATAATTTTTAAAAAAATGAGGGTCTTGGCCTCCCCTCGGTTTTTTCCGAGGGTAAAGGCAACCCTCGATGTTTTTAATAATAAAAAAAATAAAAAATTAAAATAATTTTTAAAAAAACCGAGGGTCTTGGCCTACCCTCGGTTTTTTTAAAAAATAAAATAAAATCGAAAAAAATAGAAAACGCGCACGAAATGACCGGAAACCGACCCTCGTGGATCCACGACGCCGAGACACACCCAACCCCTCCCCGTTCGTGAATATTTGGCGTTTTTTCGTAGTTTTTACTAATTTTCTAATTTTTATAGGGATTTTTCCGATTTTTTATTTAAAAATTCAAAAAAAAAATAGGAAACATGCATTACTAAAATAAAAAAAATTAAAAAATACCCTAGAGAAAATAAAAAAATAGTAAAAAAATAGGAGAAAACCCCAGAAATTCACGAACGGGGCGGGTAGGGGTGCGTCTCGGCGTCGTGGATCCACGGGGGTTGGTTTTCGGTCCGTTTCATGCTCGTTTTCTATTTTTTTTCCTATTTTTTCTTAAAGAAACCGAGGGTCCCCTTTCCCCTCGGAAATTTCCGAAGGTCATGGCGCCTCCCCTCGGTTTTTTCCGAGGGGAAAATGCCCCTCGGTTTCTTTTAAGAAATTAAAAAAAATAGGAAAAAAATAGAAAAGTCGTACAAATGAAACAAATCCTATCATCTCGGGCACGTGGTGAGGGTTTTAGCCCAATTTCGGTCCAAAAATATGAACGAGCATGTGCGTATCCATACGTTTCGTGCAATTCGACCAAACAACCAAGATACGATCGATCGATCAAGTCGTTCGGTTGGAATCGCGAAGCGACGAGGCGTAGTGATCCTGACGAGGGGGTGGGGGGTGCGTCTCGTGATCCCGGAACATCGAGGGTCGGTCGTGCCTCGTTTCGTGCGCGTTTCCTATTTTTTCCAAATTTTTAAATAAAAAATTGGAAAAAACCCTAGAAAAAAAATAAAAAAAGGAGAAACCCCAAAAATTCACGAACGGGGCGGGGAGGGGTGCGTCTCGGCGTCGTGGATCCACGGGGGTCGGTTTCCGGTCGTTTCGTGCTCGTTTTCTATTTTTTTCCTATTTTTTTTATTTTTTAAAGAAACCGAGGGTCCCCTTTCCCCTCGAAAATTTCCGAGGGTCATGGCCTCCCCTCGGTTTTTCCGAGGGGAAAATGCCCCTCGGTTTCTTTAAAAAATTAAAAAAAATAGGAAAAAATAGAAAAGTCGTAAAAATGAAACAAATCCTATCATCTCGGGCACGTGGTGAGGTTTTGGCCCAATTTCGGTCGAAAAATATGAACGAGCATGTGCGTATCCACACGTTTCGTGCAATTCGACCAAACAACCAAGATACGATCGATCGATCAAGTCGTTCGGTTGGAATCGCGAAGCGACGAGGCGTCGTGATCTTGACGAGGGGGCGGGGGGTGCGTCTCGTGATCCCGGAACATCGAGGGTCGGTCGTGCCTCGTTTCGTGCGCGTTTCCTATTTTTTTCGAATTTTTAAATAAAAAATGAGAAAAACCCTAGAAAAATAAAAAAAATAGAAAAAATAGGAGAAAACCCCAAAATTCACGAACGGGGCGGGGAGGGGTGCGTCTCGGCGTCGTGGATCCACGGGGGTCGGTTTCCGGTCGTTTCGTGCTCGTTTTCTATTTTTTTCCTATTTTTTACTAAATAAAAAATTTAAAAAAATACCCTAGAGAAAATAAAAAAATAGTAAAAAATAGGAGAAAACCCCAAAATTCACGAACGGGGCGGGTAGGGGTGCGTCTCGGCGTCGTGGATCCACGGGGGTCGGTTTCCGGTCGTTTCGTGCTCGTTTTCTATTTTTTTTCCTATTTTTTTTATTTTTTAAAGAAACCGAGGGTCCCCTTTCCCCTCGGAAATTTCCGAGGGTCAGGCCTCCCCGGTTTTTTCCGAGGGGAAAATGCCCCTCGGTTTCTTTAAAAAATTAAATAATTGGAAAAAAATAGAAAAAAATAGAAAAGTCATACAAATGAAACAAATCCTATCATCTCGGGCACGTGGTGAGGTTTTGGCCCAATTTCGGTCGAAAAATATGAACGAGCATGTGCGTATCCACACGTTTCGTGCAATTCGACCAAACAACCAAGATACGATCGATCGATCAAGTCGTTCGGTTGGAATCGCGAAGCGACGAGGCGTCGTGATCTTGACGAGGGGGCGGGGGTGCGTCTCGTGATCCCGGAACATCGAGGGTCGGTCGTGCCTCGTTTCGTGCGCGTTTCCTATTTTTTTCGAATTTTTAAATAAAAAATCGGAAAACCCCTAGAAAAATAAAAAAATAGGAAAAAATAGGAGAAAACCCCAAAAATTCACGAACGGGGCGGGGAGGGATGCGTCTCGGCGTCGTGGATCCATGGGGGGTCGGTTTCCGGTCGTTTCGTGCTCGTTTTCTATTTTTTTCCTATTTTTTACTAAATAAAAAATTTAAAAATACCCTAGAGAAAATAAAAAAATAGTAAAAAATAGGAGAAAACCCCAAAAATTCACGAACGGGGCGGGTAGGGGTGCGTCTCGGCGTCGTGGATCCACGGGGGTCGGTTTCCGGTCGTTTCGTGCTCGTTTTCTATTTTTTTTCCTATTTTTTTTATTTTTTAAAGAAACCGAGGGTCCCCTTTCCCCTCGGAAATTTCCGAGGGTCATGGCCTCCCCTCGGTTTTTTCCGAGGGGAAAATGCCCCTCGGTTTCTTTAAAAAATTAAAAAAAATAGGAAAAAAATAGAAAAAATAGAAAAGTCGTACAAATGAAACAAATCCTATCATCTCGGGCACGTGGTGAGGTTTTGGCCCAATTTCGGTCGAAAAATATGAACGAGCATGTGCGTATCCACACGTTTCGTGCAATTCGACCAAACAACCAAGATACGATCGATCGATCAAGTCGTTCGGTTGGAATCGCGAAGCGACGAGGCGTCGTGATCTTGACGAGGGGGGGGGGGTGCGTCTCGTGATCCCGGAACATCGAGGGTCGGTCGTGCCTCGTTTCGTGCGCGTTTCCTATTTTTTTCAAATTTTAAATAAAAAATCGGAAAAACCCCTAGAAAAATAAAAAAATAGGAAAAAATAGGAGAAAACCCAAAAATTCACGAACGGGGCGGGGAGGGGTGCGTCTCGGCGTCGTGGATCCACGGGGGTCGGTTTCCGGTCGTTTCGTGCTCGTTTTCTATTTTTTTCCTATTTTTTACTAAATAAAAAATTGAAAAAATACCCTAGAGAAAATAAAAAATAGTAAAAAATAGGAGAAAACCCACAAAATTCACGAACGGGGCGGGTAGGGGTGCGTCTCGGCATCGTGGATCCACGGGGGTCGGTTTCCGGTCCTTTCGTGCTCGTTTTCTATTTTTTTCCTATTTTTTTTTTTAAAGAAACCGAGGGTCCCCTTTCCCCTCGGAAATTTCCGAGGGTCATGGCCTCCCCTCGGTTTTTTCCGAGGGGAAAATGCCCCTCGTTTCTTTAAAAATTAAAAAAATTGACTTTAATTAAAATCGAGAGTCGTTATTGCCCTCGGTATTCCGAGGGAAAGCCCTCCCCTCAGAAAATTAGACCTAGTAAATATGTACCTGGCTTTCCCATTTGCACCGCGCGACATTTCAGAAGAAGAAAGAAGAGAACAGAAAGAAAAAGAAAGAAAAAAGAAGAAAAAAAAATCGTCCCACCACCGTCTTCATCCATCGCCCGCCGTCCGGCTCCGCTCCACGGCGCTGCTTCCTGCCTACTCCGCCGCCACTGCGTTGCCTGCTGCACGTCAACCCCGCCTCGCTCCGCCGCCCGCCGCTGCCTGCCTGGCGGGTTAGATTCTAGGGTTAAGGTTTGTTTATAAATAATTAAGTAATTAGGGTTAGATTTAGGAATAATTACCCAATTAGGGCTTAATTTAGGATTAATCAAGTAATTAGGGTTTAATTTAGAATTAATTATAAAATTAGAGTTTTAATTTAGAATTAATTATAAAATTAGGGTTCAATTTAAGGTTAATCAAGTAATTAGGGTTCAATTTAGAATTAATTATAAAAATTAGGGTTCAATATAGGGTTAATTACGTAATTAGGGTTTCAATTTAGAATTAATTACGAAATTATTGTTCAATTTAGAAATAATTAAAAAATTAGGGTTCAATTTAGAAATAATTAGTAATTAGGGTTCCGTTATGCAATTTCATTTAATTGTTTTTGATGGTGGGTGGTGAAATACCGTGGTGGATCGGTACATGCATGTTAATTTCATGTTTTTTACGGTTTATTGTTATGGCTTTAATGTGATTGCTTGATGTTGTGATTGGTTTGGGAAGACGTCGGTGATGACGTGGTGTACGGCGCCGGCCGGGAGGTTTCGTCCCTCCAATAACGGTTTTCAAAATTATTTTAAAAAAGGACGGTGGTTTTCAAAATGTTTTAAATTGTTCGTGATAGTGGTGGTGAAATACCGTGGTGATCGGTACATGCATGTTGTGTTATGAGTACATATTTTTTTTGTATATATTGTTTAAATGATGTGATTTATTACTTGATGTATACGTCTGTGATGACGTTTTTTACGGCGCCGGCCGTGGAGGTTTCATCTATCCAAAAATGGAGTTCAAAATATGTTCGATCCAAGATACACTCTTTATAAACAATATACCTTAGCCTCGTTTGGGATTTTGTATCGAATAGAGAATTCGATACTAAATCCCGAATTGTCCACTTCTTTGGACAGTTTGAGAGCGTGATTGTAATATGGCTTATCTTATCTATATGTTTTTTTGTTTGAATATATAAATTTCAGTTCTGTATCTCTCTTATGTTCTCGGGTGCACTGCAATATATGTGTACTTAGAGAACTAAAGGGAGATGCTGCCGAAATTTTTAGTCAACAAAAATTCATATACTAAGACGCTGTATTACAGGAAAATCACGTTTTCGAATGAGATAGGGCCCTACCAAAAAATTCAATCATTCTCTAGCCACCCTCATGCTGCCCAATTTTTGATAAATCAATATAAAAACCGTATAATGTTAGGATGAGTTCCGATCGTAGTTGGATGTACAAGCGAATCAAACAACGGCTATTTATCCTCACAATTCGTGGCATGGAGTCGAGAGTTTTATTGAATTTGCTGAAGCACATTCCACTCAAAAGGACGGACAGAAGCTGAAATGTCCATGTAATCGTAGCAGATGTAGGAATAGTGGTTACCTCGATGTCGACGAGATCAAGTACCACTTGTTTAGACACGGATTCGAGCCGAATTACTATAGATGGATTTACCACGGAGAAAGTCGGCTCGCCACTTCTGGACGCTGTCACGATTATCATATTGGAGGACCCTCTAATCCTCGTTCTGAAGAATCATCAAATGCGTACGTTAATATGGTTCGAGATGCAGCTGGTCCCGATTTTGACGTGGTTGCCGATTTGGAAGAGTCGCCGAACCCTGATGCACAAAAATTTTACGACATGCTGAAAGCTGGAAATCAGCCATTGTATCGGGGTGCGAGGGACATACGCAGTTGTCACTAGTCTCCCGTCTCATGAATTTTGAAGTCAGAGAATCACATGTCTCAGAAGTGTTATGATCAATTGAGTGAATTAATCAAAGAGATAGTATCCGAAAGACAATCTCGTACCCGATAACTTTTATAACAGTAAGAAGTTGTTAAGGGGTATGGGCTTACCAGTCGAGAAGATAGACTGCTGCAAGAATAATTGTATGATCTACTGGAGAGACGATTCTGATTTGACAAGCTGCAAATTCTGCAATGAACCTCGGTTTAAACCCGTTTATCAGGGAAAAACAAAACGACAAAAAGCTCGCGTCGCGTACAAGAAGATGTACTATTTTCCATTAACTCCACGTCTGCAGAGGTTGTACGCATCTAATGCCACAGCGAAAGATATGAGATGGCATGCTGAACACGTCGTTGAAGACAATGTTATGCGACACCCATCCGACTCAGAAGCTTGGAAACATTTCAACCAGAAACATCCAAGTTTCGCGGCTGAAAGTCGAAACGTGAGATTGGG
>BMAC01000094.1:1004542-1022124 GCA_014905375.1 Phtheirospermum japonicum
GGTTTCCGAGGGTCGATGGACCCTCGGTTTTCGGGGCCTTTGACCCTCGGTTTTCTGAGGGCACTGGACCCTCGTTTTCCGAGGGCCTTTGACCCTCGGTTTTACCGAGGGCACTGGACCCTCGGTTTTTGCCCTCGGTTTTCCCTTGGAAAATATTTCCGAGGGAATTTTCTCCTCGTAAAAATTTTACCGAGGACAGTTTTTCTGAGGGGACGTTGCCCTCGGTTTCTCCAAAAACCGAGGGAATTTTCCTAAAAACCGAGGGAAAAATCCCTCGGAAAACTGTGTTTTTTTTTTTTTGTAGTGAAAGATAAAAGTTGCAAAGAACATGTAAATCAAACATGCTCTCTACAGAAAAAGATATGTAAGTCAAACATATCCCTTATGTAAAACCATCCATTCCCATATCTATAGAAACCGTTTTCGGCCAAATGAAAGCGTTGAGGTTTGACCATATTTTCCGACCTAATGACAGCGTCGAGGAGTGACCATATTCGTCGACCTAATGAAAGCGCCAGACTTTAACCATCGTTGACCTAATAGAAGCGTTGGGCTTTAACCATAAAAACCATATTAAACCATGGAATCTGTAGATGATCTGTTCTATATAATGAGGTCGAGTGCAATCGTAGATAAGATCGTAATAATAAAGGCGAGGTCACAGGTTAAGGTCACTGCTGAGGTGGCAAGAGTAAAGTTGAGGTCGCGAGAGTAAAGCTGAGGTCGCAGCATGGATAATGTGGTGTCTATGTCTTTCTCCGTATATTGTTTGGTAGTTTTCAAAATATAGTCTACAGTCTCGGGCATGGGCGAGTCTCCTTGTCGGGAGATTGCCGACGTAGATGATCAAGTTGTGTTGATGGATAAGAGGTTGGGCGAGATCAACCTCAAAATCTGAGAGTTGTGCAATTGGGACACATGGAAACCTTAATGCGAGTCATGGCGCAAGAGGTATGTGAGGCGGGTCGAGGTCATCGAAAAATTGGGCCAGTGAGTGAAGCGCTTGTGCAGTTCGTAGGCAGAGACGCGCAACGAGCCAGCTCTCCTTGAATATCGAACTGTGCGATCTCTTTACTTTCAAATAGTAAAATTCCATGATCACCTTTCTGTGGATGTTTGGACGCGCGACCTGATATATTTGCGCCCTCCTCGCGTTGAGTGGACCATCTCTGAGTTAGATGTCGGAAAACTCATAAATTAACCGCCTATAATTATTAAATTAACCTTTCAGACCCTATTAATCCTCCATGAACCGGTACATCAAAACTTATATAATTGCTTCAGTCTGTGAGGCGAGCTGGAGGCAGGCCAATTTTCAAAACCATTGTTATAAAAGTTTAATTCGTCCCCCCGACAAATTATTTTATCGTGGGCAATTATCCGAAAGTTATAATTTAAATAGAAAACTTATCTTAAATATTGGTGACCCTATTGCGTTTGCTTGACATTCGACCTTATCGTCGTAGACTTCGGGTAGCAAAATAAATCAACCCTCCAACATTAACACAACATAAAGCCAATTAGAATTCAAATAAGTCCCTTAAGTTAAGAATTAAACCCCATAGGATCAAATAAACCACAGGCATATTCCCATTAAGCCACATTTAATCAAATAAATCATACTATAATTCTCCTTGTATGATTAATCCCACATAATTTTAAATCATATAGAATCAAATAAAGCCAATTAGAATTCTCCTTGTATGATTAATCCACCATCGTCTATTCTATCAAAAACGTGAAAGAATCATAAGACCAATCTACCCAACTCCATGCATGATTAATACCCCATCGACCCTTATGAATTGCCACGTAAGAGTTCTCAATTATGATAAGTAAAACTGTAACGCCCCGATTTCGATAAAACAAAAATATGTTTTATATTTTAAATTAAAACAAAGTAGATTTGGCGTTACGTAAATACCGAATTGTAAAATCAAAAGAAAATAGAGAACCTTATAAACAATTGATTTACGCAGCGGATATAATAATAATAATAATAATAATAATAATAATAATAATAATTCTCAAGCAATTATATAGATCAATTTTTGTTATTATTATAATAGCTCATGAGACAATTTTGGCCACGATCTTACAAAAAAAAAAAAGGAGGCTCACCTTCATTATTTTCAATTTCAAAATCATGATTTATTAAAAAAAATAGTCTTTTCATTTCCACGTTATTATTTTATTTAGCCAAATACGAATGACTATTTCAATTCATTTGAAGTCCAATATAATTAATGTGACTATTTTATTTTTCTTTTCATTTTAACGCAAAGGTGACGTTAAGCTATTTTCTTTAACTTTTCAAACAAGTGAAAAATTAGTTACTTGCACGTTTATCAAGTTCATATGCATCCATGTTTAAAAAAAATAAAAAAATTACACTCTGTAACGCCCCGATTTTGATAAAACAAAAATATGTTTTGTATTTTAAATTAAAACAAAGTAGATTTGGCATTACGTAAATATCGAATTGTAAAATCAAAAGAAAATAGAGAACTTTATAAAACATTGAGTTACGCAGCGGATATAGTAATAATAATAAAAAATAATAATAAAATTTCAATCATTTTTAAATGGATAGTGTAAGGTAGAATTGTCTCGAGCTTAAATCACCTTACAACGACCCACTTTTAAAATAGTGAAATATAATATAATACAATATGGACTTTAATGTTTAAAAAATATATATTTAAAAAAAACACACCTCGAAATCATAACTTCTAAGCCCTATTTTTGAAATGAAAACCTTTGTAACGCCCCGATTTCACTTTAGTCGAAAAAGGATTTTATATTTTTAAATAATTTTAATGATTTTAATATAAAAGATTTATATTTTCAAAATGTTCAAGAATTACGCAGCGGAAATATTCATAATATAAGTAACCAAATTACCAACAGTGGAAATCGATAGCCATAGTATGCTTTATGTCTAGTTCGACTCTTATTAAAAACGTAAAACAAGTTTAAAACATAATAACCAACATCAAGAATTTCTATTCCCCTCCTCGTTTTCCTTTCATTCGATATCTTCATTTGTACCTGAAAAACACGTCGTTGATTTGGGATGAGCTCAACGTACTCAATAGTTACACTGACATATTTCAACTAAATCATAGAACTCAAAAATAGCACATTGAACCATATGATTCATAGAATAGCATGTTGGAAAAACATAGACATTGACTGCATCTAGAAATGAGATAACAACTTGTACGACTACCGGTTCTAATTCATAGTTTTAGAAGAACGTCGACTTTGACTGCGCAACTAGAAACGCGATGATAACTTGTACAGCCACCGGTTCTAATTCATGATTGGTTTTAGAAATTACTTTGACTGCAGCTAAAACGCGATAACAACTTATATGGCTACTGGTTTTAATTCGTGGATAGCAAATTGGGAATGACCCTTGGCTATATAATTCGGTTTTAGAAATAAGTCGTACTCAAGATTACATGATACACATTGCACGATATTAAGAAATAAAATTTAGCATAAAATAGGTCAGTGGTCCCTACCTCGTAAATAATATCGTGGAAATTCGATTTGAGTGCAAGTGGTTGAATCCTAAGTCCCTTATTGCTCGTCACCTAATCAATTAGAAAATATATTTAATTAATATTTTTCATATTTAAATAATAATAATAATAATAATAAAACTGGACTGGAATGCAGTTTTATAAAAGTCTCTGGGGTTGGATCGAGATTTTTGGCAAACTGGGGGTCGAATTTAAGCTCATTGGTAAGCTGTGGGTTTAATCGGAAGGGTGGCTGAAGTTGGGGGTTTAATAGAAAAGGGGTTAGAGGTCTGGGGGTTAATCGAAAAGGGGATAAAGCTCCTGGGGGTTAATCTGTGATTTCTGGGAAATGGGCTGGGTATAAAAGGGCAGAACCCAACCCTTGAGGCTTAAATCTCGTCTATCTCCATTTCTCCTTCTTCCCCAGAAAATGGCAACAGCAATTGGCAATCGGCAAATGGCGCAGCACTGGCAGAGGCAGGCGAAGTGGCGTCGTCCTCCGGTTATGAGCCACGGCGTCTTCGAATGGATTTTCCTCCCAATTTCAAGGTCGGCGATGGCAATTGCTCCTTCGGTCGTCGGCGAAAACAACACACAGCAGCGGCGAGCAAATCGGCGACGAAGGCACCGACAATTCGGGCAGTGGGGTTTGCAGGTGAGGCGACTCGAATGGTTTGCGTGGGGCCGCTTGGTGACGCGGGCCTTCTGAATCAAGCCACGGGTGGTTTTCTTCTCCAAGAATTGGGATCGGCCAGCACCTCCTCTTTTGATCGATCAGCGGCTGGCGAAGAACTGGCAAGACGACGGTGACTTGGCTGCGTGGGGTTTGTAGGTGGCGATTGGAATCGGCCGATTGGTAGTGGTTTGAGTCGGGCCGTGGTTCGACTCGGCCGCTGGGTCTCACAAAAATTTTGGGACTTCATCGATTTAGCCGCTGATGTTGGAATCGTGGGCCGCTGGTGTGGCGATTCGGCCGGGTGGTTTCTAGACTGGCTGTGGTTCGAGGTGGGTGTGGATGGTGGTGATTCGTCGGCAAAGTCGGGTTGTGGTGGCTGTTTGGGTTTGGACAGGGGTCCGATTTGGGTTTCAGTCGAGAACTGTTTCGTTTGGTGTTGGTGATTTGTGATATTGGAAATGATGATGGTTTGGGATTGGCAGCCGATTCGATTACGATGGCTGCCGGAAAATGGGATTGATGGGTTTGGACGGTTCTTTTAAAAACATAACTTAGAAAAAAAAAACAGGATTGGAGTTTGTTACCTGTTGACTGCCGTTGTGTATGCAAAAGTGTGAAGAAACGTGAAAAAGAAACGGCAGATGGTTTGGGTTTGCTTATAAACCAAAGATGGTTTTTATTTGGAAAAATTATAAGAATAACTAATTTATTTTTTTCTTTTACAATTTTACGATCACAAGAAAGTTTTTATAAATATACTAGATTCTCTCATTATTTTAACTAATTACGTACTTTATAGTTTTTTTAATGGTTTTCATTGATTTTATCGCCATCCTTCATTCCTTTCAAATCCCTTCAAATCTGTCTTACATCAAGTCGAGGATGTGGATCGATATAACCATCGAGAATGTGGACTTGTTTCAAAGTAGCAGAAATCGCAGTTGGGTTGATAAATAGTTTGTTTGGGTATCTCTTCAAAATTTGTTTCACCGTTACAGTGTTTGGAAAATATTTTTCAAGTCGCAATTTGAGTAAAAAAAAATAGATTTTATTCGTGTAGCAGAATTTGGGTTTAATTAATTTTAGTTGATATGTGTTTTTTAAGTAGCAGTATTTAGGTTGATATTGAATGGTTTTGAAAACAGTTACAGTATTTAGGAAAATATTCTTCATGTGCAGTTTAGGTTGATATATAGTTTGTTTGGGTATCTCTTCTAAAACTTGTTTTATTTTCAAGTCGCAGTTTGGGTTTAATTAAGTAAAAAAGAGATTTTATTCGTGTATTGGGTTTAATTAATTTAGTTGATATGTTTCTTTTAAGGATCAGAAATTTGGGTTGATAACGATTTTATTTGTGTAGCAGAATTAGTGAGTTGATAGCAAATGCTTTGAAAACAATTTTCTTCGTACTTGTGAAATTATTTAAGTTATATTCGTATATTTGTAAATTCTTTGAAGTGATCGTATTTTTTAAACTTTTATTTTTTAAATAGGTAGATTTATAAACTCCCCTTTTTATTTTGGAAAGTTAGAGCTGAGGTTTAGTGGACTCGGGCTAGTCATTGGGCTCGTTTTTAAAGTCTGAAAAGAAAAAGATCCACTAGACGACCTAAGTTTAAAAACAAATAATTCCGTGAACAACCCAATTGCCGAATTTAAATTTTCAAATCGAAATAATTTCTTAGGTGACCCAAATGTATTTTTAAATAAATACTTAATTTAAGTATTAAATAAACCATAGTAGTTTTAGAAGTCGAAATTTATATATATAATTTATTTGGTAACCGAATTGTTAATTCGATTAAATAGAATTCATAGATTATTTAAAATTAAAAATAGAAATTCGTTTATGATGACGAGCTTGGGATTAGAATTATATTTTTAATGCACAATGATAAATAAATATATAAATAAATAAAATATGCATTGGATGTATGGATGTTACAAAAATACACCACCAATTTTTAAAAGCCATAGAGAATTAAAACTTTTCTGTGTGGGTATCATGATCGATTAAATTGTGTATTCTCACGTCTTTCACTCAAGGACTCGATGTCCCTCGTGTTCCCACAGACGGTACCACTGCTTGTGACCAAAAAGATTCGTGCCTCAAGAATAAGGGGTACTGACCTTAAATATGGGATCAGCGACCTGAAAGACCTCCAAAAAGCTCCTGGCGACCTGATCAAACTTCCAGAAGGCTCCTGGCGACCTGATTAAACCTGCAAAGAACCTAAGTCGGGCGGATCTGGCGTAGGTTCTTCGATGCTTAAGTCAGATAGTGTTCGAGAGAGATGTGCGAGAGATAGATAGCGCACAAGAGCTTAAAACATAAGATAAAACCAATGTAGAGTAAAAGGTGAGGCTTGTGTCCTCTTTGTATGAATAAGAGATAAGAGATGTGTTTAGAGACGTATTCCCAATCTAGGGTTCTCGTCACCTGTATAAGAGTTCGCTTCTCCTAAAGGAGATCTCGAAGGGGAGAGCTCCCCATAAAATCTGTGAGCTCCGTGATCCATGATAATTACAGATGAGAGAATAATATGAGCTTAATGATAGAGAGAGTGGTGGAGTTATGAAATGAGAGCATGTAAGGGCCTGAGAGGTCATGAGATTTAAGGCCTCAGAGATGAGCATCAGAGCGTATGATTGACATTTGAGAGAATGAGAGGTTGTAGAAGTTATCAAGCTTGTAAAATAAGGGCCTGAACCCCATATTTATAAGATTATTGAGACTTGTCCACCAACCAATAGGATTCCTTCATAAGGTGGGATTAAACCTCATAAATATACTCAATATCCATAATAAGGAAATACTCTCATATTAGTATTCTTAGTTTCCACTAGTGCAGAAACTGCATATCCAGAAGGGTAATTCTGCCTATCCAGAACGCCTTTTTGTACCTTCTGTAGTGACATAGTTCTGGATTGGCAGACTTTCCAGAACGCCTTTTTTTACCCTTCTGGATTGGCAGACTTTCTAGAAGGGTAAAAAAAAAGCTGTTCTAGAAAATAATTTTTTTGTTCTATAATGGTACCATCCCATGTCCACCGCCACTTTCCAGAACGGTATTTTGAAATACCGTTCTGGAAAGTGCGACTTACCAGAACGGTATTTGGAAATACCGTTCTTAAAGTGCGACTTTCCAGAACGGTATTTTTAGTTATCGTTCTGGTAAGTTATACTTTCCAGATCGGTTTTCTGAAAATACCGTTCTGGAAAGTACATTTACTAGAACGGTTTTACAAAAGTTACCTTCTAGAAAGTTTAAAAAAATTAAAAAAAAAATTAAATGAAAGCAGGAATACACCAAAATCAACAATAATAAATACTGTGATTATATTAATTATATTACAAAATTTCAATAGAATCTATTACAATATAAGCAAAAGCTAATAAAATATTAACTCTACAGTGCTTTCAATAAGTTGCTTTCAATACATAAGCAACTTGCTCGTCTTCCCAATTGTGATAAAGAACACAAACCCTATATTTCACAAGAATCGTGCGACCAAATAAGTTGTATCTGTTATCCGCAATATTCTCATATACAAAATCCCGTACGAATCTGAAAAGGAAGAAAAAAAAAGAATCAAATGGATCCCTTCTACTCCCTTTTATGCATTCTAAGATCAGCAAACAAATTTACTTACAATGGTACAAATTGCATAAAGAATGCCAGCTGGGGGAAGGGCAAGTTTATATATTGCATAATCTTTAGTACAACTTCTGACTTGATATAAGACCTGAAATCAAACTCCAATAAACATCATGAAAATGCACTGATGTTTATGTAATATTATTAAAACAACTTTCCACGTGATTTCAACAGTATTTAATGGATCATGACTACAGTTATATCGTAGCTGATAAAGAACTTTTCTTTATGCAGAAATGTATGTGATATGTAACAGCAAGAAAGATTCCAGCAAAAATTATACTCCAATTGCTTTCCATTTTTCAAGACAATATCCAAGAAATCCAGGTTTAATTTTGTCCACACAAACACAAGATCAATAAACAAATATGTGAAAGCAATCATTCTTAGTACCATAATTTTGTTTGAATCCAACACAAGCTTTAGAAAAATCCCGTAGCATTAATTTGCACATATTAAATCTGTGCATAACTAAATGAAGTTAAGTATATTTTATTTACAAAATATCAAGCATAAATCAAATATACATCATTAATTCTTTGTCCTCAACCTAGGATACCCCAACTTTATAACTGTGGATGTCTAACAAAATTTTAAAATACAGAATTAAGCAATTACATGTGCAGCACAATTTAATATTTTCAGCATTCACAAAAACACACCTGTCTTTTTCAACGAGCACGACACTTGAAATATCATCAGGCGCTCTTCCGGATCTCTGCAACAGCTTCTTGCCTACTTCACTTTGTAAAACTTCAAATCTAATATTCCTGGACAAAAAAATAGGGATGCTAAATCAAAACAAGAAACTATAGCTAACTTGAAAACTCATACAGCTTCATGTTTTGTAAATGGAGCCAAGCTGAATATCAGAAAACATCATCCTACAGAATTCATTTATACCTCTGTCGATCATTCTCTCGTACAAATTTCACGCCTCCATTACATAAATTGCAAACACCTACACAGAAAGCATAAATACGAAACAAAAGCACAAACTTTCAACTTCCATGATAACCTGAATACAATGTCTATTCTCCGTTTATTACAGTACATAAGTCAAACCTTTCAATATTTGCACCGATATATTGAAATTATTTTGGACACTTCGATATTATAGAACTGGTTAATTATTTAACACAATTTAAATATTTTAAAATAAATTGGCTGCTTTTTTCACTGTCCGCTTATGAAAGAAAATAAAATTAATATAATTAACTCTACAGTAATCAACCATTTGCAAGGTGACCCATGGAAACATCTGTCAATTTGCACAAATTCGAAAGGTCCACTGCTCGTAACTCTGAACAAGTACCACCAATGACTTCCAAAGACAAATCAGTCAACTCCTTGTACACAAAAGGTCAAAACATAAGTCAACAGGATTCAGAATTTCAAAGCCGAGCCTGAACAGTATTACATATCAGTGTGATCAATCCAAAACACTCACGTGCAATCAGCTAAAACAAGCTCCTTCATTCTGCAACCATTTAGAGAGACAAATTTATTGACAAAATCATCAGAAACAGTCTGAATACCAGCTAGTGATAAAACCTCCAATCTCTCTAGCTTTAGCAGAGCAGGGAGAATAAGCATAGCATCTACACCATGAGAATTGTCTAAGTACAACTCCATTAAAACTAAGCTCAGCGAGTTTAACAGACAGCATATCSCCTTATAGGTGAGCAAAGGGCACTCGCTGATGTCGATAGATTTCAGAGAAGGTGCGGCTGAGGCGAGCGTTCGTAGTCCAACATCTGTAAGACGATATGCACCTCTCAAGGATAAGGTAGTCAATGCGGGAAGGAAATTTGGTGAACGAGCCAGCGTGGAATGTAGAATATAGTCTGGCATACATCCTCCACCTAGGTCGAATTGTAACACCTAATTTCAGGGAAAAAATAACATCAGGTCGAGTAAATTTAACCCCCGATGTGAAATATTAAAATGGGATTAATTGATACGATGTCTAACGTAAAATATTGATCATAAAAAAATCCTATATAATAACTACTATTTAAAAAGTGCTTATCGCACCCCTCTTGAGGGACTAATACTAACCTGAATGAGATATTTGTAATACTTATCAAGATGGATAAAACCAGAATTTACGGGTTTAGTTTGGATACAAACAAGTTAGAAATAGGATTTACCGGACCATTGATCCTTAACACATTCGATAATTAAAGATAGAAATCAAATTTATTGGACAAGAGATATGAAGAAACCCACTAATAAAAATTTTGCACAAATATGCTCATTAATATATGATTATCAAAACCAATGAGTCTACATAAAGGGTAAACTGAGGTAAAATAAAAATAAAAAATGTTCTAAACAACTAATGAAAGATGAATTATTGGCAGGCAGACTATGAAAAATTTCATAAGGGTGGCATTTGTAATTTCAAAAAGATACCTTGACTAATTTACAATTATATATTCTCAAATTCATGGGTACGTACATAGTTTTTCTAATCAGCCCTTATGAAAATGATAACTCAAGTACAATTTTTTTGCTCAGATAAATAAGTGAAAAAAATGATCATAAAAAAAATTAATAATCGCACCGTCAGTTTGCTGGCATCAACACCTTCAAATATCTTGGTGACTAGCTCCTCAGTTAACCACGAACAATCCCGTACGCGCACCTCCGTCGGAGAACCACGCACCAGCAACTAAAGAAACTTGCTATCCATTCCCCGACGGTCACAAAGAAACCAACTGATCTTGTGCCTCAATGCATTAGGAATGAACTCAAGAGAACTGATCGCATCCTCATTTTCACAAAGAATCGACAAGCAAAGCTCCTGCAATGAGGGAATGAGCCTATCGCATCTGGTCGATTCCTCCTGCTTCTTCGGAATCCACTTTGGACCATTTTTAGAAGCACCATAACGCGCCCGAGTCTTATTAGCTCCACGATCCTTCCAAATATTCACGGCCGTAGAAACCGGGCCAGGACAATCTTCTACTCCACCATCAGGAGCAGCAGCACCATCGTTACCAAGTTCTTGTTCGGGCCTGAAGATGGCAAACCCGGCTGCATGTTGCCTGGCAAAATTTCTATGGCGTTGTCTCTGTCCATTTCGTATATTATTATTATGGACATGAGAAGTAGCTCCAATATCCAAGAACCAACCACGGAGTAGGATTTTGATTCTGAGGAATGAGATGATTTGCACTGGGCGACAAAGCTGCAGAGAACACCCTACATTCTGAGAACATGTTGCTGGACCAGAGGAATTTCAGCGATGTATGAAGCATCTCAATTTTACGATAGTCTAAAAAACTCATTTCCATACCATCTCACCTAAATATGATTCATTTAGTTTAGCAGCCTTAATCATTTGCTCTCAAAATGCTCAACGCACTGCCGCAAACAAACCCAATTACCAACTTCGCAGTTGATATTATTCGGAAAATACAACAATTTAAGTGGTTCCACATCACATTCACCAAATTACTAAAACTAAGAAAGTGAAACAATTTTGCGAGGAAAAAAGAATGATTCTTATATTATTATACACGTAGATTATACTACTTTGTTGCCTAGATGGTAGCATCATTTTCTAAAAATCTCCAAGAGTCGTCACTTAAATGCCTTGCCCCCTTGCCCGCCTACACTTTCTATCCGAATGGGCCCCAGTCTGACGTCTAACTGGCTCTTTTTAGAACTGGGCCCAGTCTAACGTCTAGCTAGTTCTTTTTCAGAACACCACTTAGTATATAAACTAATCACTTATTTATATACCTTGAAAACTATCTCAAAATATCCATACAGTCTACTAGCATTTACCCTTTCAAGTACAACATCACTCCCAACCGAGCCCACAACATATCCCTGCAAAGAACACTATCAAGAATCCTCAACACCGTGCAGCCGAATATTCAGACGTCTCAGCCAAATCGAATGAAGCGCCATATGAAAAACATCGTACCTCTTCGGCCTCAAATTAACCTCAAAATGCTGCCTCGCCGTCACACCCCTCCTCTGCATTCTTATGTACTGCCTCGACGAAATCCCCATTAGAATATTCTTCATGTTCGAAATCTCGACCGAAAACGCCTTCCAATTCAAAACATCGCTAAAAGGCGGAACATAATGATCCTTAATAAGAACAGGAACGCAACCGGTGTACAAGGCCTCGACCATTCTCGGGCTCGCAACCTCATAGCCACTAGGGCAAATGCAATACTTGCTCTTTCTCATCATCGCAGAGTACGACAAGTTTTTCGGGAGTTATTTATGTACCTGAATGTCCGGGTCTTTGTTCTCCCAATGTTCGAGGATAATCGGCCTGATGGGCCCGTGAAGGGCCCCAGCAAAGAAAGCGATAATCGGTTGTTTCGAGGGAGATGGGCCGCCAATCAAGCCGTTGGTTCGGCCACCGGGCAGATTGATCTCCGGGATGGACACGTCTTTAGAGGGTCGAAATCCTTCCGACGTATTAGCATTGCACAATGCTCGGATTGAGTTCTTGAAAAGCTCCGGCAGAGACTTTGAAAGTTCGGGCCCCTGCAACCAATCACTGTAAAGTTAGTGATTAAGATGTAAAAGAGTAGAGCTGTCAAAGGGGTCGGGCCTCTGGTCAGGCCAAGCCCCAGGCACGGCCCGCACAATGGGGAAATAGTGTAAAAGCGTATCGGGCTTAGAAATTTGGGGGATAGGGTTTAGAACCACATGAACAAGACAAAACCAAGAAAAACAAGAAATAAATTGAGAGGGATTAAATCAAGAAATCGAAACATAATAAATTTGGGGGCTAGGGTTTCGAAATTGATTTAACTTGGGGAGCGAATACCTTGCGATTTAGGATTTCAGACCAAAACCATGAGTAGGAGTAGAGGGTGGCGGAGAGCACGAGAGTCGGAGGCGGCGGACAGAACGAGAGCCGGAGGCGGCGGGCAGAGACGGCGATTTTCCCCTTGTTCTTCTTCTTCAACCTCGCGACTCGCGGGCGTTTTTCTCTGGATGGTGATGACGGCTGTGCGGGGGTAAGTTGGTGATGACGAAAGGTTTGGTGGGGGATGACGGACATGAGGTTGTCATGGGGAGGTGGTGGTCGCCGCTCCAGGCGGCTTTGGGAGGAGAACGAAAGTAGATAGACGGGTTCTTCTTTTAGTTTATTTTATAATTATTTTATTTTTATTTTTATTAATTTAATATTTTAATTAGAAAAGAGTTTCAAGAACAGTATTTTAATTACCGTTCTGTATCGAGGGACTTTTAAGAACGGTTTTAAAAATACCATTCTTGAAAGTAGAAATATGGGCGGCAAAAAAATTTTATTTATGCGGTATTAAATTGAACAAGACTTTTGAGATCGTCCATATAAAAACCGTTCTAGATTGACGTAAATTCCAGAACGTTATTTAAATAACGTTCTGGAATGTACACTTTCCAGAAGGGTTTTACATTACCGTTCTTGATAGTACACTTTCCAGAACGTTATAAAAATACCGTTCTGGATTGACTGATAATCCAGAACGGTTTTTTGAATAACCGTTCTGGAATGACCACTTTCCATAACGGTATTTGAATAACGTTCTGGAAAATCATCTATCCAGAACGGTATTTCAAAATACCGTTCTGGAAAGTCTAATCCAGAACAGAATTTTAAATACCCTTCTAGATGCACCAGGATGTTCTGTTCTATAATGCAGTTTCTGCACTAGTGTTCCATAATTCCATAACAATCATAAAAGTATGTTATTACCATGTTGGCGTCCTGACGGGACCTAAAATCTTCCACCCCTTCCGTTACGTTCTTACCATATATAATCAAGTCGATTTTTGATGTCGTATCACTTAGTGAAATTAAGTGCTGACTCGGATACCACTTGAAAGAGTTTCAAGCCTCAAGTTCACAAAATAACTAATAAAGCGTGTATGTGTTGTGTAGAGTATGAATAATAAGCGGGGTAAAATAATAATATAATGTATTATAAATCTTGACTATAAGAATTAATAATTTTTATAATGGAGTCAACATGGTAAAAGCCATTACTATTTAAAACTTGTGTTTCAATTATTATAAAAACTTGTAATCTAATAAGTAAAGATATATATCAAAAACTCCTAAGAGCAAATAAGATCAAAATCAGTATGGGCTCTTTCAAAAATTAAGAATCACTATCACAAGAATGGATCATAACGAAAAATAAAAGATGGAAGAAAAATAATTCAAATTGTAGGATGTTATCGCAGGTGCCAACAATATTCGCAGTCACATCCAGCACAGGACAATAGAACTCCAATTTGAATAAATTGCTCTGAACTCTTTAAACTTGATATTTCTTCTCTAAAATCGTGGTTGAGTTGTGAGCAAGCTCTCAAACTTATGTAGGTACACTTTACTTGTACAATAGACATGTAATAAGAAGGGAAGAAGATACACACAATATATTACATGTAAATATCATTACTAAGAAAACAAGTTAAAATTTTATAGTACTAAGAATACAAACTTACCAATAAAAGATTATACGAAATAAATACAAAATATGAAAAGAAGATAAATAATTAAATAAATAATTAAAACTCTATAAGAAAATCAAAAATAATAACTTAGCAAAATAAATCCTAAGGAAAACAAATCATCACATGTACATAAATACGTATATGCGTGAGTCTAACATGTTTTAATTTCTATAGAACTTCGTTGGTGTGATTGTCATTGTAATGTAAATGAAACAACTGTTGCTATTTATTTATGAAGAGTTTTTTCATTTTCAAGAAATTGAGTCATAGATGGTGTAAGAAAATATATTGCAATCAACAATATTTCATGGGCAACTTAGATGGGAATTTTTCTATAAAACAAGATACGGCTCCATTACGCAGCCCTATATAACACATGGTGTAAGAAAATATATTTGTTCTCTATAAATTGCAATCAACAATTTCATGGGCATATAACAAACTTGCGTTTAAGTTGAAAATTTTGTACGTTTTTATTGTAAAAATATATTCACTCTATTTTAATACATTATAAAAAAGATAATAGATGGATTAAGAAAATTTAAGTGGTGAGGAAAAGTAAGTTGAAGCCACACACACACACACACATATATATATATATATATATAAATTATATGATTAATATAATTATATTAATAGAGAAGGATATATATGTAATTATTAATATTATTCTAAATTAACAGCAAATTCTTCCATTAACGACCCCTCAGATACGTACCCATTAAGTTTGTCAATTATTATTTGTTTCCTTATTTTCTGATAAGACATTTAATTATGGATTCCGTCCTTTTTGGTAGTATTAATTAGAGTTTAATACCCTGCGTGAGTATGGAGGAGAGAAATCTATTAGCAGACACTTCGAAGATCGTGGAGAATAACAACAGAGCTTGCCAAAAAAAAAAAAGACGATCTGTCTTCCTCAATTCCTGCTGGTATATACTCCCTTTCACTCTGGTCTGTTTGTATCTAATCCGTATTACCGTCTAGATTCATTTCAGCAAATATCTGTTTTTTAGAAATTCATTTTCTTAATTTCGAAACTCAACGTGTTATGCACAGGTGTATATGAGTACATAGATGTGATCATAAAAGGCGAAAGGATAATAATCGACGTTGATTTCCCGTCAGAATTTGAAATCGCACGGTCCACAGCTATGAACGTTTTCGATCGGGTGTTTTGAAAGGACACTGTTTCTTGGAACGCTATGTTCGAGGGTTTTTTGAAATTTAATTGCGATGATATATATACCGAGATTCTGTTGTAGGATGACTAGTGAAGGTATAAAACCCGATGAGTTCTCGTTCGCCGCCGTTCTCAACGGTCTGGCTGAGATGTCGAATCTTGAAATTCTTGGTTGTGCGCGAAAGGGCGTGAATATATATGTATATATGTCTATTCGTAATATACGGGCGCGAAAGGGCGTTGAATTTACAATGCAAAAGATAATACTAAAAAGTCTCTTGGTTAATACGGAGAGTGTCTGCTAAATTCAAACAATATAAGAAAAGAGAGAGAGAGAGAGAGAGTAAGAGAAAGATTTAGAGTGGTATGATACGAGGAGTGTTTGTAATCTCCAACCCTTTCGCGTGGGGGCAAAATCACTGACAATATTATTTACGATGTTTTGGATTAAAATTGAATATTTCGCATGGATTTCCACTGAGTACCTTGTTTCTTGATTTTCCTCAAGGGATCATTGAGTAGCATTGTGCACCAACACTAGATTGATCACGAAGCAATCTACAACATTTTCACTTTGACCGAACAGATCACGAAATAGTCCCTCAAAGATGCAATCAACATATTCTTTCAAGGCTTGATCACAGAGATTTAATCGGACACTTAAGACTCATTTAAATTCCAGAATGGGATTGGACTAACTTATTGGCAAATGGGGATCACTGTTGAAAATAATCTCGCCTCCATTTGTTTGATAATGCATTGTCCTTGCTCATTTAATCTACAACATTTTTACTTTGATTGATCTGAATGTGATAAGTACTTGCTCTTGATTTTGGTCAACAGTCTTATAAACACATGTGACAGAATATGCATGATTTTGAGTTATAATAAAATATACACACAGCGTATATATATTAATGTGCATGTTTGTGCCAATTGCAGCGGTAAGTTTCTAGCTTTGAATGGCACAGAAAGATGTCTATTCTAGTGAACATAGTAGTTAATTCCCAAAAACATAAAAAATGATTGGGGTAGGAATATAAAAGCACCTGCAGCGCGTTATCATTTTTTCTAGACTTCTCGGCGTTTATGAGACCACACATTGCCTTTTTGAGTTTTTCAGCGTACTGCTAATTCGGTCACTTGCACCTTGCCGTTTGTATAGAAACACTTTCTAGTTTGATTTGCAAAACACACTACAAAAGCTGTCGAACAACATCTTTAAGTTATATATCTTATGAGAGAATATGACTCCCAAACGAGACCTTCAATCATTCTTTCACAAAGCTGCTGAGCTGTGTTAAAAATAGTTATATATATATATTTTATAATTGTAATAAAGTACTACTAACTTTTCTTTAAATACTTTAAAAGAGTCAAAATGGTTCGGATCATCAAGAAAGCTTAAGCGGTGATGGTGAACATACCTATAAAAGTTGCTTGTATAAGATGAAGAGTTTTTTCAAAAACTTATGGGATAAAATGATACAGGGGCTTGCTTGAAAATACCAGTGTTCTAAAAATAAAATTTGCAAGACTGTCAGGCCAGCGCCTAGCGCCTAAAATGCCTAGAAGGGATCTAGGCGGGCCCTAAAATTGAGAATAAATACCCTAATTTACAACATTACATCCAACTATTTAATAGTTCAACATACTACATCACAAGTTACAATTAACAAGTTTACAGCTATTGATCCATAAATTCATTAGTCAAATAAAAATATCATAACATATATCACAAAATCAAAATAATCAAAATATAGGCCAAGAAATGGCATCGTTTCAGGCCATAAAAAAAAAAAAAAAAAAAAAAAAAAAAAAAAAAAAAAGGTCTGGCGCATGGGGTGCCCGACAATTTCTTTAGCCGATTCTTGAAAATCGTAGGCGGATTGGTGACGCCTAACGCCTAGGCGGGCGCCTAGGACGATTTTTTAGAACAGAGGGAAATACCCATTAATACACTAAAGTAATTTTGGCATCATGTTTCAACGTTTCAATAAAAAATCAAATCTTTTTTAGGTAAGGAGCAAGAAAATCAGAAAAAGAAAAGA
>BMAC01000094.1:1022235-1041431 GCA_014905375.1 Phtheirospermum japonicum
TATAGTCTAGTTATTATATTTAATATATCATGTAAATTTTTATTTTTACAAATACTCTTAATTAATATTCTTAAAATACTAGTTTACATGGTAAATTGAAAATTGATGATTACAATGTAAAATCTACTATTCTAATAACAAATATACTAATTACAACACTAATTTCTATAAGAATTAATTGACATTAATAAATTCAAGAAGTGTATAATTGAAAAACACTAATTAAATTAATGATATATAAACTACTCATTTCTAAGAAGTGTATAATTGAAAAACACTAATTAAATTAATGATATATAAATTACTCATTTCTTCATTTGTGTGAAATCAATTGTATGCCTATCATTTGGAACAGATGGAGTATATAGATATAAATTTACCACGTAGTGTGATTGTTTGGTAACATTTTTAATTATTACTATTTTATGAATTCTAAGCCGTAGGATGGATCAAGTTTTAGGAAAATTCTACGGTGCCTTCAAGGCACCATACCCCCACCCTTACTGCATTTACAGCCGTGGATCTTTTATAATAAAAAATCTAAAATTGTTCTAATGGTTATTATTAAACCTCGTGAAGTGAGGATTGGTGTCGTGGAGGTACAGTAGAAGTTCTCCAAGTTTTATTCCAAATAAACTCAAATTATTTTCTCATGGAAAAACGCTTCTAAGGCCAAGAGTTGCACTTTCGAAGTAAAAATTGACACTTCACTTTTAATAATGAATTTAATTAAAAAACAATTTGTGATGCTATTTTATTCAAAATACTTTTTTAAATTTGTTGTTTAATATCTCTAATCATAAGCTTACCTTCTTTTTTTTTGGTTAAGTCAGTGTGACACTTTTAATTAAAATTAATATTTTAGGGTAGAAACAAATAAATTGGTACTTTTCAAGTAAAATGGAAAGTGATGCTAAGGGAAGTAAGCGAACTCCAAGCAATGGACATTGGGGGCAATCGTCAACCATCGGAGAGGGCATTCGATTTTATATACTTCTTCTGTCCCACAAATATAATTTAGTATTTTATTTTTGTCCTACCACAAATATAATCCAATTACTATATATAATATATTATTAATTTCTCATTTTCACAAATATTCTTAATTATTATTATTGAAATACTAGTTTTCTACATGTTAAATTGAAAATTGATGATTACAATATAAACGATTCAAATAGCAAATATACTAATTTCAACAATGATTTCTATAAGTATTAATTGACATTAATAAATTTAGTAAAGGTATAGTTTGAAAATACCAATTAAATTAATAATTTAATTATATAAACTACTCATTTATTAATTTTTGTAAAAACAACTATTATTTTGGAATTAAACGAGTAGAATATTAGTATAATTGCCAAGACAATCGAGGTTGTACGAACATAACTACAGTAGTAGGTTTTAAGAATGTAGGAGGATTAGTCAAACCTCCGAAACTTGTAAAAATATTAGTATCTTTACTTTCTATCTTCAAATTTATGCACATTTATCTAACGCTGCTTACTGCATTAAAATTTACGCAGCTAACTACAAGGCTTAATTCATTGCTAAAATTATGTTTTACGGCTTAGCCATTAACTGAAGTCAACAATTACCAACTCATGTGAGGGAAAATTAATTTTGAGAAAAATCTAAAAGTCTATTTTCCCACACCCAACCCCCACAAACTTTTACAAAAGTGTGTTGGTACAAAGGATCGATATTAAAAGGAAAGTCACATAAGTAGTGGTGGGGTAGTACAAAAAAAGATTTTTTACTACAGGTAGACGAACATTAAATAACCATAGTTAAAAAGAGGGCTGGTGGATTTTACATCGGTTATTGGCAAACGCGACGTAAATCCTGATATAGCACAATAGTTACTTTTACAACTGTTGTCAAAGTCTGAAGTATATATGATTATACATCGATTTTTTTACATCCTTACGTAGTGTGGTACAAATTAAATTAATAAAAAGTAAAAATATTATAACTTTGTATATAACTAAGGAGATGCTTGATGAATTTGTTGGGAATGAGAATGAGTTTGATTATGGATGTTAATGGATTTGATAACTCCCTTTGTGGGGAGTATAGTTCAATACCAAAAATTGGGCAATTGATTAGAGTAGATTTGTCCTTGTTTTTATTAGTATTTTAGTACGTTTTTCTATTTGTTTTTGGTATAAGTTGGACGATTTAAGCATAATTCCTTATTTTTATAGTTATGACTTATTTTACCATATTTTATTCGTAATTGATGCAAATAGGTGATATTTCGTTGTTTTCACCTTACAGCTAAGTAACCGGAAGAGTTCAGCGCGTAATAGACGAAGTTCGATGTTCAAGAGTAGGAGAACGAACTTTCCGGCGAAACGAGTAGCAAAAGATCGAGAGACGGAGACAGACGCTCTGTCGCGTCGACTGACGCGAGCGTCGACGCTCCATCGACGCGAGCTATGATCCGCGTCAGTCGACGTAAGGCCGACGCGCCGTCGACGTAACTTGCTGAAGCGTCGACTGAAGGAGCGTCAGTCGACGCACCGTCGACGCAACTTGGTGAAGCGTCGATTCAAGCCCGCGTCAGTCAACGCACTCGCCCAGGCAGCACCGACGCCGAGCACCAGCACGCGTCAGTCGACGCACCGTCGATGCGACGGCCCAGAATTCGGATTTTAGGGTTTCTTGTGCGCCAAGACTTGCAATATCTATATAAACCCTCCATATTTCGGATTTCCAGAAGACACACGACCCCCTAGGGTATTTTAGCTGATAATAAACATAATTTCACATCTCATAACGAGATTTGAAGATGGAGATCAAGGATCGAAGAACAACGCGTCCAAAACATCGAATTCGTGTTCGGGATTCAATCTTCACCCAAGATGAACGTGCAACTCCGGAATAGCTGGAGCTTCTCATTGCTTTTAGTAGTTACATAAATTTTCTAAAGTCTTAGTTAATTTAGTAGTTAATTTCTTAGTTTAATTCTTAGTTAATCTCTTAGTTAATTCTAGTTTAATTAGTTTAATCGTTTTATGCTTGGATATTGGTTAATTTAGTTTACTTATGCGATTGATTTATGCTTAATTATTCGTTTTTAGATTCGTATGATGCGATTATTTGATGGTAGTTATTATATTTATGCTTAAGATTCGTTGCTATTAATTCTTAGTTCTTGAGTTCAAGTAGTTTAATTATTACTCGTAATTGGTAATTTAGTTAGAATAATTAGTTTAAATAGCTTTAGTTTAATTATTGCTTTAGTTATAATGATTAACTCAATTTCTTTTAAAAACCCAATTGCACATGTATTTTATTCTAGTTCGTAATTTGAGAAAAATATCAAAAAGACCGAATAGTTGTTTTCTCGAGAGATACAACTCGAGTCAAACTCATCACCCTACAAGTACCTCGTACTCTTGCGAGCAAACTGACGTGCTTTTAAATTAATTTATTAAAAATGGGGTGCACAAAAGTTTGAGTCAAAATTTTGGCGCCGTTGCCGGGGAAGCAATGAGTAGGAATTAAAGATGTCTTTCGTTTTATTTTCTTTTTAATTTATTAGTTTATTTTTATTTTTTCACTTGGTCTTGCCATTTGGTACGTTGATGTGTTGTTGAGTTTATGCAAGGAAGGCAATCACTTCAACGCGACTTTGTACCATTCATTGACAACATCCACCGTTCAAATCCACCAAGATCAAGACCCGTTTTTATTCCCGAGGACGATTCCTCAACAGCAACTGATTTCGCTTGCGATCAAGCTTCCGACATTATGTTAGAAGAAAATCCGATTCGAAAATGGCGATTCACCACCGAGACCACCACCACGCCCCATTATTGCGAGACAAGATGGGGGGAGAAATGAAGGAGTCGACCAGCAGCAAAACGTAATCGGTCACCAACCCAACATGGCAAATATGAGGCACAACGAAGAGATGAACAACAATACTATTCGCCAACACAACATCGAGAACGTGGAAATTAGGAACGAAGATTTTCTGCAGCATAACGCGTATGCTAACAATCAAGGGCACGTGAATAATTGGTTGGAGAATCAAGATCATGGTTACGAGCAAAATAATTTCGGAAGGAGATACGAACGCGAGCACCACTACGCGCATGACGACCACTATGAGATAGCTATTGACCGAGTTAGGGAACCAAGGGGAGATCGAGCGCCTCGACAACGAGATTTGGCACGCCCGAAGGTTGTGCTTTATGGGTCTGCAATTGTTCTTGGCCCGACTGCAAGGGAAGTAGAGATTAAACCGCATTAAATTAATTTACTTCTGACTTTTTACGGAAATACCCACGAAGACCCTTTAGCGTTTTTGAACTACTTTATCGATGAAGTAGGTAGATTTGTAGGTCATGGCCTAAACTTGGAGGAGATGCAAATAATTTGTTTTCCCTATAGCATGAAAGACAAGGCGAAGACATGGTTACTGTCCTTAGAGCCAAGGTCATTAACCGATTGGGAGATAATAAGCGAGAAGTTCCTAAATCAATACTATTCGGCACAAACAATGGGGCAAATTCGGAGGCAGATTGAGCGTTACAAATCACTTTTACAAGCATGCCCCCATCATAGCTATTCCCCCAAGATAATTAATCAGTTTTTCTTTGATGGTTTGTCGCCCATGGGGAAAAKCCAAGTTGAAATAGCAGCAGGAGGAGATTTTGGTGATTTAACGGCTCGCGAGGCTAAACGAGTATTGGAGAAACTGAGTGAAAAATCTAGAGAAATCAACTCTCGGCCTCGTAAATTGAAAGTTAATGAGATTTCCATCCCTGATCCTGACTTAGATGATGGCAAATTAGTCAAAGCAAAGTGCGAAGAGATATTTGAGGAGAAATTGGCAGCTTGGAAGGCCGAGCGGGCAAGCAAGGCCTCTTCGAAGAAGACTAATGCGATGTGTCACCAATGCGGATCCCCCGAAAATTTAGCCTATATGTCCCCGTTCAACAACGAACAACGAGGGGACGTCAACGCCATCCAGCACTATTCGAATCAACAACATTCGGGGCAGAGACCACCACACATGCAAACACCTGCTACAGTTCAGTCGACTGATCAACTTTTAGTCTGGCAACAAAACTAAGTTGCCGAAACTATTCAGAACCGAGACGGCCTCACACATGTTCAGGAGGAAATGAAGGGAGTTCGAGATGATATGAAAGAATTGAGAACGATGATGGCTGAAATGGCCAAAAGCACTCTTGAAAATTCGTCAGGACTAAGAAGATTGGAGATATTGGTAGGACAATTGGCAACTGACATGGCATCATTGAAGAAGGATAAAAATACTCTTCCAAGCCAAACGGAACAAGACTCGGCTATTCATATGCTGAGAAGCGGAAAAGTAGTGGATAACGGCATCGAGCTAGAAAAGGAGGAAGACAAGAGGGAGGCCGAAACCCAACCACAAGCAGATGCAACCAATTCGGCCGATCTAATGCATAAATCTTCAAATCCAAATATTTCAAGGCCGACAGCTGACTCAAACTTTTTTGCACCCCGTTTTTAATTAATTTAAAAGCACGTTAGTTTGCTCGCAAGTGTACGAGGTAACTGTAGGGTGATGAGTTTAACTCGAGTCGTATCTCTCGAGGAAACAACTATTTGGTTTTTTGGATGTTTTTCTCAATTTACCAACTAGAATAAATTACATGTACAATTGGGGTTTTAAAAGAAACTGAGTTGATCATTATAACTAAAGCAATAACTAAACTAAAGATAATTAAACTAATTACTCTAACTAGATTATCAACTACGAGCAATAATTTAAACTACTTGAACTTAAGAACTAAGAATTTAAAGAAACGAATCTAAAGCATAAATATAATAACTACCATCAATCAATCGCATCATACGAATCTAAGAACGAACAATTAAGCATAAATCAATCGYATAAGTAAACTAAATTAACCAATATCCAATATCCAAGCATAAAACGATTAAACTAATTAAACTAGAATTAACTAGGAGATTAACTAAGAATTAAACTAGAAATTAACTACTAAATTAACTAAGAGTTTAGAAAACTTATTGTAACTACTAAAAGCAATGAGAAGCTCCAGCTATTCCGGAGTTGCACGTCGATCTTGGGCGAAGATTGAATCCCGAATGCGAATTCGACGTTTTGGACGCGTTGTTCTTCGATCCTTGATCTCCGTCTTCAAATCTCGTTATGAGATGTGGAATTATGTTTATTATCAGCTAAAATACCCTAGGGGGTCGTGTGTTCTCCCAAAAAATCCGAAATAAGGAGGGTTTATATAGAAATTGCAAGTCTTGGCGCACAAGAAACCCTAAAATCCGAATTCTGGGCCGTCGCGTCGACGTCGACGGTGCGTCGACTGACGCGCGCTGGTGCTCGGCATCGGTGCTGCCTGGGCGTGCGCGTCGGCTGGGCGGGTGCGTCGACTGGGTGCATCGACATCGATGCTTCAGCAAGTTGCGTCGACGTTGCGTCGACATCAGTGCGTCGACATCGACGCTTCAGCAAGTTGCATCGACAGTGCGTCGACGCTGCGTCGACTGGCGTGGATCATAGCTCGCGTCAATGGGGCGTCGACGGTCGCGCGTCAATCGACGCGACTGCGCGTCTGCCTCTGTCACTCTCTATCTTTCGCTACTCGTTTCGCCGGAAATCTCGTTCTCCTATTCTTGAACATCGAACTTCGTCTATTACGCATTGAACTCTTCCGGTTACTTAGCTGTAAGGTGAAAACAACGAAATATCACCCATTTACATTAATTACGATTAAAATACGGTAAAATAAGTCGGAACTTAAAAATACGGAATTAAGCTTAAATCGTCCAACCTATACCAAAAACAAATAGAAAAATGAACTAAAAAGCTAATAAAAATAAGGACAAATCTACTCTAATCAACAGCAGCTGAAGACCCCATCGATTCCTTAAATTCGCCTCCCAAGAAGTTGACAGTTTATGATCATGTTCCATTCACAAGTCGCCTACATCCGGCCAACGAGAGTAAAAAATTCATGAAGTTATACAATTTACTGAACAATGTTAATATTAACCTCCCCCTGCTAGAGGTGATAAAGACAATTCCGGCATTTTTTAAAGTTTTTCAAAGATCTAGCATCAAAGGAAAGGCGTTTGGCTACAAATCAACATGTGGCTTTGATAAGAGAGGTGAGTGATATGTTTAAGCAACCATTTCCACCTAAAGAGAAAGATCCCAGGAGTTTTTGTATAACTATCTCTCTCGGGAATGGACAAACGGCAAGAGGGATGCTCGATCTTGGCGCTAGCATAAATTTGATGCCCCATTCGATTTACAAGGAATTTGGCCTAGGACCGCTGAAGCCAACCACGATGAAATTACAATTGTCGGATAGGACGATAAGGCTACCCTTGGGGATTGTGGAGGATGTCTTAGTACAAGTAGACAAGCTAGTAGTTCCAGTCGATTTTGTCATTATGGACGTTGGTGACGTACAAAGCAAGAACCGAGAACACACCATTTTGTTAGGACGTCCGTTCATGTCTACAACGCGTACGGTGATCGATGTAAACGAAGGGAGAGTGACTATGTCCGTATTGGGCGAAACGGTGACGTTTTCACTTCAAGATTTTCACAAGAGTCCTGCATCGTTTGTTAAGAACGATTGTTCTACTATTGATTTAGTAGATTCTTGCGCTAATGAGCTCTTGAGCATCGGCACGATTGAAGAGTTTGATAATGTAGAAGCATTTGATGATGGATTGCCCATGCGGTTTGACATGCTTCAAAATGAGCCAAAAGTGGAGTTGAGACCACAACGAGATCGTTCGAAGTTTGCGCCAAGAGAAGAGACGAAGCCACCGCATTATCATTCAAGATGTGTTTCCCTCGACCCCTACAAGAATTTTAAACGTACGAAAAAAAGGGTGAGGCTAATAGCAAGGATTGGACAACGAAGAAGAAGAATTCGAATGAAGTTTTTAACGAGAAGTTCAAGGTTGGTCAACTAGTGCTGTATAATTCCGATCGTAAGTTTGATCCAACCAATTTTGAAGTTGCATGGAGTGGACCATTTTTAATAAGGGAGATGGATGAGTATGGAGTCGCCACTATTTACGATGAGAGTGCAAACACGGGATTCCCAGTCCACAAGCATCGACTTAAGCCTTATTTCAAGGATTATATGAAGAATCGTGATCGTACCAAGAAGGAGTTCGTGACCCACCACGAGCTAGAATTTGATCAAGTAATTGCGTCGAGCATATGATGTTAAATGTTGCGCTTCTTGGGAGGCAACCCAAGCGTGCGTTAGTTTTTGTTTTATTTTCTTTATTTTCTTTTATCTTTTCTGTCTTTTTATATTGTGTCAATTGCCGTGGTACGTTTATGTGTGTGTTGATGTGCAGAAAATACGATAAATCGCCTATTCTGGACAACGGTTATATAGCGGAAGCTCGCTACCGCAAGGCTTTACCGCTAGTTCCACGCGAGGCGCTAACGATGACGATCAACCACTGAACCTACCGCTTACCGCAGCAATCAGGGAAAATGATGATTTCATCGATCGAGGTCGCAATCCGATCGTTTCAAATCCAAAAGGACGTGCCAACGGGCACTTGCGCGTCGCAATTGATCACAATCATGTTATGTTTTATTTTGTTTATTTTTATAGGTTTGTTCGGGACAATCTAGTCACGCGATCTAAGACGAAGGATAATTGCACATGCGTTTTAAGAGAGACTCAGCCATCGAATTTTCAGGGATGTTTTCTTATCTCCCATACTCTTATTTCTTTAATATCTATGACAATCAGGAGATTGCCAAGTTTTTAGAGAAGGGGGTGGTTGAGTATGGTTAGTGCAATTTGATATCTTTTGTTTTGAAATGCATATTTTTGATGTGATTGATCGCTATTTCTACGCTTATTTGTGTTTGTATGGATTGCCTGTCAAAGTTAATTATGTTTGATTATTTGTTCTAGTCTTTTGAGCGTGCATAAGTGCATAAATTTTTCAAAATTATTTATATATTGTAAAAAGGTACTTGGACGCAATTGATTTCACAAAACCTTAAAAACAGCGTCATTTCAAAAAAAAAATTCATGCAAAAAGCCAGTGAGTAGCCTGAGTTATTATCATCTTTGCATGTGCTTGAATGAGTTTCAGTCTTGATATCTCTTTGATACAGCTGTGTGTAGTTGACTTTGAAAATGAAGTTAAGGCACATATAAAACCCTATTCTGGCCATATCCATATATTTGTAGCCACTATAAATTCTGAATGAGCCAATCATAGCCAAATATCCATGCCTATAGCCATGAGTGTTGTTGAGACGACCCCTACGAACCCATTAAAAGCGTGGGGTAGGAGTTCGTATTTTTATTGGTTATTTAAGTCTTGAAAATTTTATTAGGAATTTATAATCTTTGTAATCTTGGACCACTATCCAAAAAGAAAAGAAAAAAAAATAAAAAAAATTAATACCCCATAAATAAAAAAAATAATAAAAGGGGAAATAAAAAAAAAATATAATAGGATGGTGGATAGTGTTGATTAATTGCCTACGCGCTTGTAAAGGCTTGAGTCTAATTGTTTATTTTATGAAGCCTAATGTTTAGAAGGCAAGAGTTGTGTAAGAAGCATGCTATAGGCTTCARTTATGCTTAAGTGGTTTTTGAGTTTCAAGTCGGTTGTACGGTTTGCGAGTTGGGAAATAGCCTATATTTTAAGGCTACGTTATGAGAGTTAAGTGAGGTTTTTATTATTGAGCGAGGTGAAGCAATTTGCTTCTTGATTAGATTAGGTTGGGTGAGTTATTAGCCACACGACTTATATATTCCACACCCGTCCAAAGAGCCTTACACTACAACCCGTAAAGAGCTTTTCTGATTCTTAGTTTTGACAGCACACTTAATTTGCGATTGAGAAGAGATTGATTTTCGGTAGCACACTTAATTTGCGATTGAGAAGAGATTGATTTTCGGTGCTTATTTATTGTGCATGTAATTGTATGATTTGAGTGCATACACGTCCCATGCAGAAAATACTTGAGTGCTTTTGAGCGTACTTATATATATTATCCTTCGTGAGGAAGCATGATTTTATTTTGAAGCGACAATATAATAATGGTCAAGTGTTTGACGTTGCGTGACTTGTAGCTATATTTTCGAAATTACGTATGTAGCATAGCACGACTCTTTGCTTGAACTAATTTTCATTCTAGTTATACTTTGAACTTATCGTTTGTTCGAGGACGAACAAACCAATTAAGCGTGGGGTAGTTGATTAGAGTAGATTTGTCCTTGTTTTTATTAGTATTTTAGTACATTTTTCTATTTGTTTTTGGTATAAGTTGGACGATTTAAGCATAATTCCGTATTTTTATAGTTCTGACTTATTTTACCGTATTTTATTCGTAATTGATGCAAATAGGTGATATTTCGTTGTTTTCACCTTACAGCTAAGTAACCGAAAAAGTTCAGCGCGTAATAGACGAAGTTCGATGTTCAAGAATAGGAGAACAAGCTTTCCGACGAAATGAGTAGCAAAAGATCGAGAGATGGAGACAGACGCTCTGTTGCGTCCACTGACACGAGCATCGACGCTCCGTTGACGCGAGCCATGATACGCGTCAGTCGATGCAAGGCCGACGCGCCATCGACGCAACTTGCTGAAGCGTCGACTGAAGGAGCGTCAGTCGACGCACCGTCGACGCAACTTGCTGAAGCGTCGACTGAAGGAGCGTCAGTCGACGCAACTTGCATGAAGCGTCGATGCGAAGCCCGGCGCGTCAGTCGACGCACCGTCGACGCGACGGCCCAGAATTCAGGATTTTAGGGTTTTTTGTGCGCCAAGACTTGCAATATCTATATAAACCCTCCATATTTCGGATTTCCAGAAGACACACGACCCCCTAGGGTATTTTAGCTGATAATAAACATAATTCCACATTTCATAATGAGATTTGAAGACGGAGATCAAGGATCGAAGAACAACGCGTCCAAAACATCGAATTCGTGTTCGGGATTCAATCTTCGCCCAAGATCAACGTGAAACTCCGGAATAGATGGAGCTTCTCATTGCTTTTAGTAGTTACAATAAGTTTTCTAAACTCTTAGTTAATTTAGTAGTTAATTTCTTAGTTTAACTCTTAGTTAATCTCTTAGTTAATTCTAGTTTAATTAGTTTAATCGTTTTATGCTTGGATATTGGATATTGGTTAATTTAGTTTACTTATGCGATTAATTTATACTTAATTATTCGTTTTTAGATTCGTATGATGCGATTGTCTGATGGTAGTTATTATATTTATGATTAAGATTCGTTGCTATTGATTCTTAGTTCTTGAGTTCAAGTAGTTTAATTATTGCTCGTAGTTGGTAATTTAGTTAGAATAATTAGTTTAAAGAGCTTTAGTTTAATTATCGCTTTAGTTATAATGATCAACTCAATTTCTTTTAAAACCCTAATTGTACATGTATTTTATTCTAGTTCTTAATTTGAGAAAAACATCAAAAAGACCGAATAGTTGTTTCTTCGAGAGATACGACTCGAGTCAAACTCATCACCCTACAAGTACCTCGTACTCTTGCGAGCAAACTGACGTGCTTTTAAATTAATTTATTAAAAACGGGGTGCACAAAAGTTTGAGTCAGCAATCTAACCCATAGTGTTTTGATTACTAAGTATCACTTTAATTCCATTTCCCATTCTCCACTCCCCAAACCCACCGACAAAGCATCCCCTAAATCTTACAATAAACAATCCGACAGATCCAAAAAATCAGTCCCCCACTGCCGCACCACCACCACTACCATTCACATCTTGGCCACAACAACCAACCTTCTTTTTGCTTCCTGCACCACCTTGTCAGCCACATCGCTCATCCCCGCTTCACCTGTCCTAAATTAACATATTAGTAAGATTATCATGTAAGCAATTATCGTGATTAATCATCAATAAAATATAAATGAGTCCCAGATCTTGAACTTCATGATTTTCACTATTAATTATAAATAATAATTATGACTAACCGTGAGCAGCCATGTCCTTCCCTTATTCTGCCCGGTCTGATTATTAAACGTCTAATTATTGAATATATCTGATTTCTCTCTCCTTCCGTCCTTAATTTCAGTCTATGATATTCGTTAATTGATAGATAATAAAAGAAACTGAAAAATTTTTATCTGCTTGAGCAGTTATTACAGAACAGTTAAACCACATGGTCTATCAACATGTGCGTAGTTGGTGAAAAATCAACTCTTCAACTGACCAACAACATCTTTATAAAACTTATCTAATTAAATTTATTAATTACATAAACCATCAATTAGATATTAAGACTAATTAATTAATATCTAATTTATATATATGGCACATTGGCCACATATATCTAACATTCTCTCACTTGGCCGAGTGACAGAATATACGTTCATGGTTTAAAAAATTAATCATAATGTGCACATCATAATGATAAGTTTTAATTTCATTGGTCGATTCATAATTCATTATTAAGTATWTACTAATATGAGTCAYGRMGGYTCTMTATCAATCACYMGACATAGTTCCTTCCATGTACCACAATATTAGTTTTCTACTTAAATTATTATAAACGTAAAATCAATAATGGTCCACATTAATGTCTAATAATAGACAAGATCCTGTTAAAGTTGTGTTCACATTTATGTATACATTAATGAAAAACAGGATACAAATTAATTTCATAAATAATATATAAAAGAGCTCAAAGTGTCAAATTCATAAAGCATGGAATCATTAGGTTACATTACAATTCTCATTCTTCCGACATGTTCAATAAATGCCTTTAGGGATAATCCTTTAGTCAAAGGATCTGCAATCATGAGATTAGTGCTAATATGCTCGATTGACATCTTTTGTTTATGAAATTTTTCTTTAACTACAAGGTATTTTAATTCCATATGTCTAGCACCTTTTGAATACTTGTCGTGTTTAGAGAAGAAAACTGTTGCAGCATTATCACAATAAACTCTCAGCGGCTTGGCAATACTATCGACTATTCCAAGTCCTGAGATAAAATCCCACATCCAATTTACTTGAAGTGAGGTTTCAAAGCATGCCACAAATTCAGCATCCATAGTGGATGCAACAATGACAGACTGCTTCACACTTTTCCATGATATTAGTCGCCCAGCTAATAGGAACACATAACCAGATGTGGATTTTCTCATGTCAACACATCCGACATGATTTGAATCTGAATAACCAATCACCATGAGCCAAACTTTTGTGTTCCTTTCAAAATTAATTACTGGTCAACCAATACGCGTCTATGTTTGAAAAGGAGTTTAATTTTGCCCGCAAGAGAACCGGGTCACTTGTAGACTGGTAAGTTAACTCGGGTCGATCTCTCGAGGAATGGGAATCGGAATTAATGACGTTTATTTTGCATGTAATTGTTGTGTTTTTCTTAGTTTTTATAGTTAGGTTTAGCATTGTTTTTAGACATTTTGAGTCATTTTCGTTAGGTTTTCGATTGTTTCCCCATTTTAGTATTGAAGCTTAATAGATGCGTTATTGAAGACAATCCATGGGTTTTAAATCTAAATTCGTATGTGTAGGTGGAACGAGGTATTAGAACGACGCTAAATGTTGTTACGGAGCGAGTCGAGGCGTTGAAACTCAAGAAACCGTGCCGAAAAGAGGAAAATCGAGCCAGGTCGACTGCCCGAACGACTGCCCGAGCGACTGCCCAGAGAGCCCGCAGTCGTTCGACTGCCATCCAGAAAATCGACTGACCATCAGAGAGGGCTGCAATTTGGTGAGGCAGTCGATCGACTGGCCTCTAGTCGATCGACTGGGAAGTCGATCGACTGACCCTGAGGAAATCGACTGCGACCATCAAGAATCGCCTGATCGAAAGAGAGTTGCGATGCTCTCTGCTCAGTCGATCGACTGCCCTTAGTCGATCGACTGAGCTATCGATCGACTGGTCCTCAGTCGATCGACTGGGTGTCCGGGACTTAAAGCGTTTTGACGAGCTTGACCCCTGGTAATCACTATAAAACCCCTCCACTTGACTTATGAAGACCATCCACTCATTCCCCAACTCTTGCATGAGCCTTGGGAATTAATTTTCTCTTCATTTTCTCTTCTAGATCTACTTTCTCTCTCCTAGGTTTTAGATTTAATTTTCAAGCATTCCTTGGGTTTGTAAGCTCAATATGAATCCAAATACTCCATTGGATTAACACTTTCATTGTAATTCAAGCCTTGAGATTCTCCATTTAATTTTAGTAAGCTTTCCTTTTAATTTCAATCTTTGTTCTTCATTTTCATGCTTGTTCTTCATTTATGCCTTTTGTCTTAGCTACTTGATTTCATGATGAAACTTGTGAATTGACTATGGATTCTAGTTGAGTGACACACCTAGGCTATATATCGGGTCCTTGATCATCATGACTTTGAGTTTTACTTATGCTTTATTTTGAATTAAATTTCCATGCATGGTTTTAAATTGAATTCTAGATCTACTCTTCGTTTTTCGTTATTTTTCCGAAAGATTTGGACTTTTACGTCAACTTTCATTGCTCTTTACTTTGATGCTTTCAATTTTTTTACCAATTTGCATTATTTGAGTTTTCATGCATGGTTGTACTTTATGCATGCATGGTAGTACTTGATGAAACAATGCTTGTTTTTGCTTGTTTTTATTAATTGATTGCATTTTCAATTTGGGCATACAACCGAGGCATCCGACCAACTTGCTATTTCAATTTATAGGATAGTTTAGATATTTTAATTATTTTATTTTCATTTTATTTTATTTTTCAAAGCTTGAAACATGTTGAAACATGCAAATGGATTGAAGTCCGATAATACCGAGCCATGAACTCGTTGATTTATTTCAACACCACGAAAATCACAACTTCAAAATGGCGCCATTGCGACTCGGCTTGGTTAAGGCCTTTAATTTAATTGTTGTTTCTTTGTGTTTTTAGCTTCTCTTTGTATTTGACGATTTCTTTGAGTGTATGCAAGGTCGTCGTTCGCTTGGACATGAATTATTTCCTTATACTTCTAACCCCGAACGATTATGACGTCTTCGACATTCTTCACTTCTTGATTTTACTATGACGGATAATCTTCCTTACTCGGGCCCGTTTCTACCTCGACCGAGCCCGACATTCATGAAAAGCCCGTTCTGAGTTCACGGACAGGCCTTCCATTCCCATTCACCCGCCGCCTCCTGAGCATTCGCTTGGATTTCAAGGGAGTGGTTTTACCACTCATGAGCACGCCTCGGGCCGACCCCAAGGTATGACTTTGTTTCCCAACTCTTTCGGCGGAGGTTTTGCTCCCAACATGGGAGGGCATGGTGTAAACCATGTTGGGAATGGTGGTGGTTCGGATGGAATGGGTAACGTGGGAGGGCATGGTGCAAACCACGTTACCCCGGGTTCTCAAGGCTTTGAACGATCAGACATGGGAGGGCATGGTGAACACCATGTCGGGTATAATGGCTCATTCGACGAGTTTGGTGCCCCGAATCCCGATCCGCATGGTTATAGAGCCCCTCCCCACGTTTTGAAATTTTCGAGCCCGAACCGAGGCCCGTTTGGTGTTCTCCCCGTGCATAAACCGACTCCAACTCCGAGAGTGAATCCATATGGGCATGATTATGGTCTAGGTTTCAGTGATACTGGTCTTGAGTTTGACGATGACATGGATGATGAGTATGCTTCGTTTGGTGGTTATGATCCGAGTACTCTGCTTCTTCCACCCGTTCGTTCTATGAAGGAGGTGAGCCAAGCCTTCGTGGGGGCTAATATTTCATCTTGTATCTATCTTCCCCCCGAGGTGATGGCCATTGATATCCATTCCCTCGATTTCGCCCGCCTTCCGATTTTCCACGGGTTTGCTAAAGAGGATCCTATCCAATTCATAAAGCAATTTCAATGGCATGTCTCGAGTTTTCACCGCCCAAACATGATGAGCTTGGATCATCTTAAACTACGTTGTTTTTCGTATGCTCTCCAAGATAAGGCTTTAACATGGTTCATGGGTCTCCCCCCTAACTCCATTCGTACATGGGATATGCTTTCGAAAGTCTTCATTGACAATTACTATTCGATGGAAAGGACGAATGATGTACGAATTAAGATTATGTCTTTCAAGCAAATGAAGAACGAGCCGTTTCACTCCGCTTGGTTTCGTTTCAAGGATCTTGTCGAGAGTTGTCCTCATTGTCGTTTTTCGAAGGAGATTTTGATTCAAACTTTCTATGAAGCGTTGGACCCGCAATATCAATACATGGTAGACACGAGGGCGGGTGACAACATGACGATTCATCCCCCTCAAGCGCTTCACCGAGTTTTCCATGATTTGGCCGAGAATTCCAAACAAAAATCTTCACGTGCTTTATATTCAAGTGCTAACAAGGTGATGGAGTCGTTCTCTTCCGAGAAACTTGAAACCGATAGGAAAATTGCGGCGTTGGAGGCTCAAATTGCGAAGTTATCTTGCCCCAACCCGGAGCCTCCTTGTTTGTCTTGTGGAATGGTTGGGCATGAGGCACTTGCTTGTTCATCAAATCCCTCATCTTACATGCCGGTTCCCCCGTCGGAGGAAGTTTGTGGAGTCCAAGGATACCAATCGGGTAATGGTGTTTCTAAGCCTTTCTATGCTCGGCCGCTGTTTTGCATGTAATTGTTGTGTTTTTCCTTTTGTTTTTAGAGAGTTTTTTATATTGATTTTAGTAGTTTTGAGTTGTTTTTCGTTAGATTTTTAGGTCATTTTTCTTGTTTTCTTGTTTTTCCTATTTCTTGTTAATTTTACGTTTAATTGGGTTAAATGATTTCAATTAATTGGGGGTTTTGTACAATTTTGAATTTTTATGTTTAAAATTTCTATTTTTATAGGTAAAGACATTGAAGGCTAAAAGTACTAGCCAAGGCAAGCCAAAAGAGGCTCAAAAATGCCCAAACATTCTGGAATACTAGCCAACTCGCGCCACAACTCGCCAAGGTAGCTGCCAGCGTTCGGCGTTAGCCAAAATACTCGCCAAAATTCATGCCAAACTGCCCACACTGGGTGGCGCTGCCCACACTAGGTTACCCAGTGTCCGAGCACCCATTGTAGCCCTTGTGGCCAACAACCCTCCTTCTTTATCCTTAAGAGCTAACAAGCCGCTCGTCTTGGGCACCAAGTCAATGGGCTTCACCCACTCGCTTTTGGACATTACGAACATCAAGCCCTCCAATAGCAACCTCCTCATCCCGGCTCTCACCATATCTCCAAGACTCGAATTCAAAGCGCTAACTCCCGGTCTCCAACCAATATCCCCCTTAAGAATTTTAAGCACGTCAACCGACCTCTCTTCCTCCTCTCGATCCAAATTTTCAAAGATGATAATTGGCTTGCTCACCTCTTCCTCCTCAAGATAATCATCAAGTTTTCCAATCCCATCATCAACAATCTCCACCCCAAGAAAATCTTCAAGCTTCTCAATGGAATCGACTCCCAACCCATCATCAACAATCTCCACCCGAAGCGAATCTTCAAATTCTCCACACTTATCATCCATAACCCCCACCTCCCCCTCTAAAAAGTCGTCGTTGCCCTCAACGACACACCGAGAATCATCTACACATAAATCGGGGTCACATAGAGGCACAACGGACTTATCATGTAGAACAAGGGGCTCAACAACCTCGCAACAATCCTTAATATCGACATCCGGGCCAACCTCCTCCTCATTGCTCCTCTCTTCCAAACAAACTCGTTCGACCGTGGCCTTGATGAAGTCCATATACACCCACTCTTCGCAAGATTGTGTCGAAGTGAAAGGTAAGGGGTCAAGAGGGGTAAAAAACACTCGGAACCGAAACCACGGCCTCCTCCGTCGGTGAGATAACCGAATCAACCACCCCACACTTTTCAAGTAACGGGACCGGAAAAGTAGGCGAAGGTAGGGGGTCGATGAGATAAGTAACAAGAGGATCGTAAGGCGGCGGTGGAGTAGGACAATCGGGTCCCGCACAAGGAGGAGTCGGTCCCGGGCTAGACATTTGAGCGATTTGAGCCTTCAATGCCGCAATTTTCGTAACCAACTCAAACTCCTTGGACGATAAGGGTGGAAACACCTCATGTGTTGGTGGAGGATATTGTGGCTCTTCAAGAGGAAACCCCCCCACAAAGGGTCTACTAAAGTCTCTCATAGTGCAGACGGGGGGTGCATCGGAGATAAAACCTCCAAAGCGATCATAGGCCTCGAGAGCTTGGGATTTAGTAGTGGCACCACTCGGGGCTTGATTGAAATTGGAAGAACGAGAATCGCCATACGAGCCGGGACTCTCAAAGCCACCAATATATATATTCGGATAGGGAGTGGGAGCACTATAGCCACCATAAGGAGTGGAATTCGGATTTTGGTTACCAACGATCCCATTTGGATTAACAAAGCCCCCGTTATACATGCTCGGAATTTGAGGAGTAGGGGCTCCGTAACCTCCATACGAACCGTTTGAACCCAAGGAAGCCGCTCGACCCAACATGGTTTGCACCATGCCCTCCCATGTTGGGTTGACCATAGCCGAATCCACCATTGGCAACGTGGTTTGCACCATGCCCTCCCACGTTGCCAAATCCATTATACATCTCATTCCCAACATGGTTTGCACCATGCCCTCCCATGTTGGGAATGTATCCACCATAGTTATAAGAGCCTTGCATACTAAACAAAAACGTCAAATAACAAAGAAGCTAAAAACACAATGAAACTACAACCAAATCGAAAAGCCTTAACAAGACGAGTCGCAACGGCGCCATTTTGTAGTATAGTGGTGAGTATTCCCGCCTGTCACGCGGGTGGACCCGGGTTCAATCCCCGGCAACGGCGCCATTTTGTTAGAAGAGTTTTCGTGGTGTTGAAATGAATCAACGGGTTCATGGATCGGTATTATTGGAGATCGATTTGATTGAAGGTTTCAAGATGTTTCAAGCTCGAAAAATAAAAAGAAAATGAAAATAAAAGCAATTAAAGTATCTAAACTATCCTAGGAATTGAAATGCAAGTGGGTAGAGTGCCTCGTCGGATACCTTAACATGAAAATCCAAGCAAATAATGAAAACAAGCAAGAAAATGCAAAGTTTCACCAAGTACAAGCATGCAAGCACAAGGTACAACTATGCATAAAAACTCAAATAATGCAAATTTACTAAAATTGAAAGCATGAATGGATAAAGAAATG
>BMAC01000094.1:1041456-1091560 GCA_014905375.1 Phtheirospermum japonicum
TGGAGGAAGTTGATCGATTTTAAGAAGTCAAAAGCGGCTACCAAGAGAGATCATTTCCCTTCCCCATTTGTCGATCAAAGGATGAACAAGCTAGCCGGCCATTATTCCTATTGTTTCTTGGACGAGTCATCGGGTCACTTTAAAGTCACCATTCCACCCGAGGACCTAGCCGAGAAGAGCTTCAATTGCCTATTTGGAACGTTTGCTTTTTGGAGGATCTTATATGAGCTATGCAATGCGCCAAAGACATTCCAAAGAGTGGATCCTCCCGACAAGGAGGAGATCGTTTTGGTGGACCCTCCCATTATCTTCCCACCTTGATCGAAAAGGGAGTACGTCGAGCTAATGACGAAAAAACAAGCGCTTCTTGGGAGGCAACCCCAATTCTTTCCATTTCTTTCTTTCTTTCTTTTATTGAAAAATCCAGAAACATTAAAAAATTCAAAAATCCAAAAACATTTGAAAAATTGAAAGAAAAATATGTTGTTGAAGTTCATATACATATTTCCTTGTGTTTTTAATTTCGTGTGATTCTCTTTTCTAGGTTTTGTTTGTCGACTCCAACCTTGGGCGATTGGATAAGTGAGTAGCGTTCATGGAGCGGGGAGATACTAGCCACGCTCGATTTTTACTTGGATTGCTTAGATGCCTCGGTGGACCCCACCGAGCTCGACCTAAACTCGCTCAGTTGAGGAAGTTTCTATTCACCCTCCTTTTACTTGTTTTTCATTAAAATGCGGGTAATGCATGGTTTAGGTGTGGGGTGGATAGGTGATTAGGGTCCGGGTATTACAAAGCATGATTTGTTGTTCTTAACTCGAGCCTTGGCGAAGTGACGCATTCTTGGTGAAGTGACGCTTACTATTTGCGCATTTATATGGTTGAGTCGATTTTTGTATCTTTTGAGTCATTATTACATTGTTGAACAACTCCACGTGCTTGGAAGTTTGAATACTTTACTTGTCGGGTTTTATCATGTTTATGGCCTCTTGTGTGAAGGGTTGATTTTTTGTGCTTCGTCCAAAAACCGCCTATATTTATATATAATCAACATTTTATCGTGAAAAGATTGCAACACTCTAAAAGCTCTTTTGATTTTGCTCCCAAATTCAGTGCAAACTAGTGAGTAGCCTTGTGTGATTTATCGGCTTGCTTGTGTTTTTATTGAAATTGCATTGAGGATGTTTGATTTTGCTCGTACATGATTGAATTCGAAAATGACCTCGAGGCACATATATTACCCTTGTTCCGGCCATATTCATATATGTAAGCTACTTAAAAAACTAAATGAGCCCCCTTGAGCCTTTATCCCGTTTCTTGTTAGCCGAGCTTGATTTTATCTCTTATATCTTCATAAATTGTGAGGTGAGAGGGTATATTGTTAGTTGACGAGAAATGTGAGGGAAATCGATTGCGGGTTTCGGGTTTTGAGTTGCATATACAAAAAAAAAGAAAAAAAAAAGAAAAAAAAAGGAGAAAAGTATAATACTCCAACACAAATCACGAAAAGTGATAAAAGCGTGTGTTCATGTAAAAAGCCTAATTTAAAGGCTAAGTTTAGTAAAAAGAAGCAAATTCATAAAGCTTCTAAGTGTTGTGAAATAAAAGTCGGGAATGTGGGTGAACGAAAGGGTTTCGAATGAGACTTTGGTGAATTGGGAAAGGTGAAGCAATCATAAGCTTCGGATTTTAGAAGATAGGATTTTTGTGTGTTATTGGTCACGTATGGTCGTGTGTTAGCCACTATATCCAAATATTCCATACCTTACCAATGAGCCAACATTACAACCCATAATAAAGACCTCTTTTGATTCTTCTTTGGTCATTTACTACGAGCAATTTTGAGCGTCCGATTTGTGAAATCTTGATGAGTGAATGTATTGACCAACTTGAGCGTAAACACGTCCTATATACACTTGAGCGAATTGAGCGAACACCCTCAAAATTCCATTTGTGAGGAAGTCGTCGATTTGGCTTGCATTTGAGAAAGAGTAATACGAGCAATGCTTGACGATAGCGAGTTTATGTTGAAACTTTCATCATATAAATAAGGATAAGCACAARGATTTTTCTTCTTACATAATGTTCATTGCATGTACACTCTCGATTCTTTTCGTTATTCGAGGACGAACAAATCGATAAGTGTGGGGTAGTTGTTTTGCATGTAATTGTTGTATTTTTCCTTTTGTTTTTAGAGAGTTTTTTATATTGATTTTAGTAGTTTTGAGTTGTTTTTCGTTAGGTTTTTAGGTCGTTTTTCTTGGTATTTTGAAGCCGAGATGGATAAGGCAGAGAAGCCTTTGGAATCGGTGGCTTATAAGTATTCGAGGATTTGTGCAAGCCATCGGGGTATTCTTTTGTCAGCAAGGCACTCACGGGGGTAGAAACGGGAGTATCAACAATGGGCGGAGTAACAACATTCTCATTCGCGGACGGTGGAGCCACTTTGTTATCAATAACCCAGCCACTTCGAAGAGATATGATCGCATGGGCATGTGATTGTTGGCTCGGTAGCTTCCCCTTTTCATTGGCTTGCTTAAGCATATTAACATCGGTAGCCAATTGGCCAAACTTCGTGTTTAATCCATTCGTCGTGGCCTCAAGAGCGGTGAACCGAGCCTCAAAAGACGTCGTCATGGATTGCAATTGTTACAATATCATGGTAAGATTTGGATCGGAGGCCGGTGGTAGAACATTCGTCGGGGGAGATGGTCGAGAGGGGCCCAAGTAAGGGTTTGAATGTCCAAAGCCCGGATGCATGCGATTACTCGGATGGTATGGGGGATTTTGATTTGATGGCCGAACAAAGGGTGGACGAGAAACACCATGGCCCGGATGATACTCTTGTACCCCACAAACATCCTCCGATTGAGGGCCCGGCATATAATGAGAGGGATTCGACGGACAATAAAGTGTCTCGTGCCCAACCATACCACAAGTCAAACACGAAGGATCCATAGTCAGGGCCGACACTTTGGCCATTTGAGCTTTAATAGCGGCCAACTCCTTCTCCAACTCAATCTCTCTCGGGGACGGAATCTCATTCACATCTTTAACCTCATTAGCACTCGAATATAAAGCCGGGACAATCGTTGTTGGGAATTCTCAGCAAGGGTAGTGAAAACATTGAGAATCTCATGGGTGGGTTTGTTCCGTCATGTTTCCCCCGGCCGTTGTATCCACCATGTATTGGAATTGAGGTTCTAAGGCCTCGTAGAACGTTTGGGTCAAAAGCTCCTTGGGTAGGCGATGGTGGGGGCAACTATCAAGAAGTTCCTCAAATCGGGCCCAAGCCGAATGAAATGGCTCGTTCTTCATTTGTTTGAACGAAATTATCTTCACTCTCAAGGCGGACGTCTTTTCCATAGAATAGTAATAATCCAAAAACAAGGTCGAGAGTTCGTCCCAAGTGTGAATCGAATTCGGTGTAATGCCCATGAACCACGACAACGCTTTATCTTGCAAGGCATAGGAGAAACAACGAAGACGTAAATGCTCCAAAATCATCATATTAGGTCGATGAAAACCCGAGACTTGCCACATAAATTGACGGAGGAATTGGAGAGCATCTTCTTTTGCAAATCCATGAAAAATCAGGAGTCGAGCAAAATCAAGGGAACGGATATCAATTGCCATTATCTCGGGGGGCAAGGCAATGCAAAAAGAAACCGGAGCACCCACAAAGGCCTTACTCACATCTCGCATAGTACGGATGGGGGCATGAGCATTTGGATTTAAACCACCAAAACGGGCGTAAAGATCGGGAACATCATTTCGGACCTCATTAAAGGCTTCTCCAAACCCGGGGCCACCATTATAAACATACGGATTCATATTCGGAATCGCATTGTGGTTATGCAAGGGAGGACTACCATACGGACCGAGATTCGGGCTCGGCATATTTGGAAAATGTTGAGGAGCTTCATATCCATATGAACCGTGAAACGGGGCTCCATAACCAAAACCGGATCCATTAAACCCCACATGGTTTGCACCATGCCCTCCCATGCCGGGTTGACCGAAGCCATGAGAACCGGGGACAATGTGGTTTGCACCTTGCCCTCCCACATGTCCCATTCCAACCGAACCACCACCATTCCCAACATGGTTTGCACCATGCCCTCCCATGTTGGGAACAAAGCCTCCATTAAAAGAAGTAGGGAAAGAAGTATTGCCATGGTGTTGGCCCGTGGCGTGCCCTTGAGTGGTAAAACCACTCCCTTGAAATCCTAGAGCTTGCTCGGGAGGTGGCGGGGGAATGTGGATAGATAGCCCGGTCTTGTCGCTTGCGTCGAGCTCCTCATGAACTCCGGGCTCGGTCGAATTAGAACTTTGAGGGTCGACCCGGGGAGATTTCCCGGTAGGGTTGAGAAACGGGCCCGTGTTTGGAAGATTGTTCGCCATATGAAAATCAAGAAGCAAGGGATGTCGAAGATGTCGTAATCGTTCAGGGTTAGAAGTATAAGGGAATAATTCGTGGCCGAGCGAACGACGACCTTGCATACACTCCTCCTTATCATCCGAGCAACCGCATGCATCCGAACTTTAGCTATGCGAATGCCCAATCGGGAGTCCCTCCTCATGTGGGTCCATCTCGTCCGTCTCCTCCGATAAATACTCCACCACCGGATACCGATCAAAACATTGCCATGATCATGCAACAATTGCAATCTATTTCCACCACGATATCTTCCTTTGAAGCCCGGTTAACCGCTATAGAGACCTCGAATAGCGGGTTGAATACGAAAGTTGGACAAATGGCTACCGAAATTAATTTTCACAAGCAAGCCAATGAAAAGGGGAAGTTACCGAGCCAACCTTCCCATGCCCATGCAATTACATGTCTTCGAAGTGGCCGAGCTATCGATGACAAAGTGGCTCCACCGTCCGAGATTGAAGAAGTTGTTATTCCGCCCGTTGTTGCTATTCCCGAGTCTACCCCCATGGGTGCCATCCCGACGAAAGAGGGCCCCGATGGCTTTCAAAAATCCTCGAATGCCTATAAGCCTCCGATTCCAAAGGCTTCTCCACCTTATCCGTCACGGCTCCAAAACAACAAGAAGGACGATCAATTCCAAAAAATCTACAATACTTTGTACAATGTAAACATCACTCTCCCATTGTTAAACGCCATTCGAGACATACCCGCTTACTCCAATTTTTTCAAAGACCTTTCATCCAAGAAGTTCATACCTTCTCCAAATGAGAAGATCGTGTCATCCAAAGAGGCGAGTGTAGTGTGTGATCCTTCGGTCTTAGCCCTCAAGAAGATCGACCCCAGCTCCTTTTGTATCGATATCACGCTCGGCAATAGAGAGGTCACTACCGGTATGCTTGATTCTGGGGCGGGGATAAACTTGATGCCATCCTCGATCTATGAGCAATTGGAGCTCGCACCCTTGCAAGAAACGCGTATTTGCTTACAATTGGCCGATCGGTCAATTTATTATCCTAAAGGCATTGTTAAGGATGTGCTAGTCAAGGTTGGAGGGCTCGTGGTCCCGGTGGATTTCGTTGTTCTTGATGTGGGCATGGTGACAAACGATGGTGCCGAGCACACCATTCTACTTGGGCGTCCCTTCATGGCGACTACTCAATGCCTCATCGATGTTGGCAAGAGGAACCTCACCTTGTCCGTTGCGGGTGAGTCGGTTACATTTTTAATGTCCACCTTGCCATCGATTCCTTCAAGCATCTTTCATGCGGATTGTCTTCTCGTTGACGATATTCAAGAATCGCGTGAGCACGTTTTCTTGGCGGATGAGTATGATGGGATAATCGAGTCGGAGGATGGTAATAGCGGTGATGTTAAGGGTGATGGAGCTTATGGGCGTAGCACCGAATCGTGTATTGCGACGAGTCTTTTTAGGAGTGCTTGCATAAGCGTCGTTGAGGTCAATGACACGTTTTCGAAGAGGGAGGTGGGGCTTGTTGATGAGAAACAAGTCGTTGAGCCAATTGATGAGTTTACCGCAATGAGAGCCGTGAGAATGGATTTGAAGGAAGCCGGCCTTGAGAGAATGTTACAATTGGAGGAGCTTGATGAGTTGCAGGATATTCATTATGACAATGCTCCTCTTTAATAAAGAACAAAGAGAAATCATGACGAGAGGTTAGTCCCAAAGAAGCTTGAGGTTGGGATGTCCGTTTTACTCTACAATTCCCGCTTAGCACTCCATCCCGGAAAGTTGAAGTCTAAATGGGCGGGTCCTTACATCATCGAATTTGTGAATCCGAGTGGAGCGGTCACATTGGTCGACCTCGCATCTCAAGTGCATTTCCAAGTGAAAGGGCATCGAGTTAAACCCTATCACCATGGTTTCCTCTTGCCACCCGACAAGGAGGTGGTATCTTTGGTTGATCCTCCCCTCTCATCTTCTTCATAATTATCAAAGGGGAGTACGTCGAGCTAATGACGTAAAACAAGCTCTTCTTGGGAGGCAACCTAAGTTCTTTCCATTTCTTTCTTTCTTTCTTTCTTTTTTTTTTTATTTAAAAATCCAAAAATCCAAAAACATTTGAAAATTTGAAAAAAAAATAAAAAAAAAAAGATATTTGGTTGAGTTCATGTACATATTTCCTTGTGTTTTTAATTTTGTGTGATTCTCTTTTCTAGGTTTTGTTTGTCGACTCCAACCTTGGGCGAATTGATGGCTTGGTAGCGTTCATGAAGTCGGGTGACACTAACTGTGCTCGGATGCTACTTGGGTTGCTTGATTTTTAGGTGGACCCCACCGAGCTCGACCCAAACTCGCTCGGTTGAGGGAGTTTCTACTCACACCCCTTTTATTTGATTCTTATTAAAATGCAATGACGGCATTGCATGATTTAAGTGTGGGGTGGGTAGGTGCTTAGGGTCCGGTTTTAATCAAGCATGTTTTGTAAATCTTAAATCGAGCCTTGGCGAAGTGACGCATTCTTGGCGAAGTGACGCTTCCTAATTGCGCTATTATTTGTTTGAGTCATTGTTGGTTCGTTTGTGAGTCTTTTTTTTGTCATTTTTATGTCTTTATTACATGATAGAAAAATTCCTCATACTTTAAGTTTGAATAGTTTACTTGTGAGGAGTTGAAATTTTTGTGCTTCGTCCAAAACCGTCGTTATATATATATAATCAACATTTTTTTTGTGAAAATATTGCAAAGCTCCAAAAGCTCTTTTGATATTGCTCCCAAATTTGATGCAAACTAGTGAGTAGCCTTGTGTTAATTGTCGGCTTTCTTGTGTTTATATTGAAATTGCATTGAAGAGGTTTAATTTTGCTCGCACATTATTGAATTTGAAAATAACCTCGAGGCACATATATCACTCTTGTTCCGGCCATATTCATATAGGTAAGCTACTTAAAAAATCCCAAACGAGCCCCCTTGAGCCTTTATCCCGTTTCTTGTAGTCGAGCTCGATTTAGCTCTTATGTCTTCATAATTGTGAGGCGGGAGAGTGTAGTGTTAGGTAATGAGAAAGGAGTGGAAAATCAAATTAGGGTTTCGAGTTTTAGAGTGCTTATACACAAAAAAAAAATTAAAAAAAATAAAAAGAATAATTCTCCAACACTAATCACGAAAAGTGATTAAGCGCGCATTCAAGTGAAAGGCCTAATTCAAAAGGGCTAAGTTTAGTAAAAAGTGGCAAGTCATAAAGCTCCTTAGTGTTGTGAGATAATAGTCGGGAAAGAGTGTGAAAGAGAAAGGGTTTCGATTGAGAGTTTGGTGCATTGGGAAGGTGAAGCGGTTATAAGCTTCGGGTTTAGAAAGTAGGATTTTGTGCGTTATTGATCACGTTTGGTCGTGTGTTAGCCACTATATCCAAATATTTCATACCTTACCAAAGAGCCAACATTACAACCCATAATAAAGACCTCGWTTGATTCTTGTTTGGTCATGTGCTACGAGCAATCTTGAGCGTCCAATTTGCGAAATCTTGACGAAYGCATGCATTGTCCGATTCGAGCGTATACACGTCCCTTATCAAACACTTGAGCGAATTAAGCGAACACCTCAAATTTCCATTTGTGAGGAAGTCATCGATTTGGCTTCCGTTTGAGGAAGAGTAATACGAGCAATGCTTGACAATAGCGAGTGAATGTTGATATTTCCATCATGTAAATAAGGATAAGCACAAGGGTTTTTCTTTCTTTTACACTATGTTTATTGCATGTACACTCTCGATACTTTTCGTTGTTCGAGGACGAAAAAACCGATAAGTGTGGGGTAGTTGTTTTGCATGTAATTGTTGTGTTTTTCTTAGTTTTTATAGTTAGGGTTTAGCATTGTTTTTAGACGTTTTGAGTCATTTTTTCGTTAGGTTTTCGATTGTTCCCCCATTTTAGTATTAGAGCTTAATAGATGCGTTATTGAAGACAATCCATGGGTTTTAAATCTAAATTCGTATGTGTAGGTGGCACGAGGTATTAGACCGACGCTAAATGTTGTTACGGAGCGAGTCGAGGCGTTGAAATTCAAGAAACTGTGCCGAAAAGAGGAAAATCGAGCCAGGTCGACTGCCTTGACGACTGCCCGAGCGACTTCCCAGAGAGCCCGCAGTCGATCGACTGCCATCCAGGAAATTAACTGGAGGATCGATTGACCATCAGAGAGGGCTGCAATTTGGCGAGGCAGTCGATCGACTGGCCTCTAGTCGATCGACTGGGCAGTCGATCGACTGGGCCATCAAGGAAATCGACTGGAGGATCGACTGACCATCAGAGAGGGCTGCAATTTGGCGAGGCAGTCGATCGACTGGGCAGTCGATCAACTGGCCTCTCGTCGATCAACTGGGAAGTTGATCGACTGACCATGAGGAAATCGACTGTGACCATCAAGAATCGACTGATCGACAGAGAGTTGCGATGCTCTCTGAAGCTCAGTCGATCGACTGCCCTTAGTCGATCGACTGGGTGTCCGGGACTTAATGCATTTTGACGAGCTTGCCCCCTGCTAATCACTATAAAAACCCTCCACTTGACTTATGAAGACCATCCACTCATTCCCCAACTCTTGCATGAGCCCTGGGAATTAATTTTCTCTTCATTTTCTCTTCTAGATCTACTTTCTCTCTCCTAGGTTTTAGATTTAATTTTCAAGCATTCCTTGGGTTTGTAAGCTCAAGATGAATTCAAATACTCCTTTGGATTAGCACTTTCATTGTAATTCAAGCCTTGAGATTCTCCATTTAATTTTAGTAAGCTTTCCTTTTAATTTCAAGCTTTGTTCTTCATTTTCATGCTTGTTCTTCATTTATGCCTTTTGTCTTAGCTACTTGATTTCATGATGAAACTTGTGAATTGATTATGGATTCTAGTTGAGTGACACACCTAGGCTATAGATCGGGTCCTTGATCATCATGACTTTGAGTTTTACTTATGCTTTATTTTGAATTAAATTTCCATGCATGGTTTTAAATTAAATTCTAGATCTACACTTCGTTTTTCGTTATTTTCTCGAAAGATGTGAACTTTTACGTCAACTCTCATTGCTCTTTACTTTGATGCTTTCGATTTTTACCAATTTGCATTATTTGAGTTTTCATACATGGTTGTACTTTATGCATGCATGGTAGTACTTGATGAAACAATGTTTGTTTTTGCTTGTTTTTATTAATTGATTGCATTTTGAATTTGGGCAAACGACCGAGGCATCCGACCAACTTGCTATTTCAATTTCTAGGATAGTTTAGATATTTTAATTATTTTATTTTCATTTTCTTTTATTTTTCAAAGCTTGAAACACGTTGAAACATGCAAATGGATTGAAGTCCGATAATATCGAGCCATGAACTCGTTGATTTATTTCAACACCACGAAAATCACAACTTCAACGTTTATTATACTATTATCATAAATTCTATTTCTAAAACACACGATCAATTGGGTTTTTTGAAATGATTTCATGTTAACAAATTTAAAAATAAACACTTCTTGTCTCGAGGGTGTCAACCTCTCGACAAGTGATGAGAAAGCAATTAACTTGAACCAAATACTAAATACCACACCAAAAATTTGACCGCTCGTCATTAAGCGTCAAATTAAATATTTATTTTTCCTCAACTTTTCTCTACAAACTAATAGTAGCGATAAGTAAGGGTCGATCCCACGAGGAGTGTGGTTAGATTGTGATAGTTCGTATTTTATTTAATCAAATAATTGGGGTAGGAATTGTGAATTAAATTAACTAACGAAATAAATAAGCAAATAATTAAAAACAAACAAAAAAATAATTAACGAAAAACTCAATAATAATAAAGCTCTAGCTCTAGTTCGGTTTCCACTCTCGTTCCACTCATCTAACCAACTACAATATCATAATCCATTCATCATATGCAACTAAAAACCCTAAGTAGCAATAAGCTCTGCTACTCGAATTTGCCCTCACTAGTGCAGAAATAGCTTTTAAGAACGCCTGTTTCTGCAAATCCAGAACGCCCTGCTGAGGCGTTCTGTATGGAGCTGTTCTTAAAAGTCTGACAATGAAGAACGCCCTTCTTGAAAGTCTGACAATCAAGAACGCCCTGATGAGGCGTTCTTGATTGTCAGACTTTCAAGAACGATTTTCAGAGACGTTCTGAAAAGTATTTCAGTCGTTATAGAAAGTCGTTTTTACAGGTTTCGCCCGTTCTGGAAAATAATTTTCCAGAACGTCCCTTTTTAAGGCGTTCTCGAAAGTATACTTTCCAGAACGCCTCTAAAAACAGGCGTTCTGGAATCCAGAACGCCTCAAAAAACAGGCGTTCTAGAATCCAGAACGCCTCAAAAAACAGGCGTTCTAGAATCTTTATTTTCTAAAACGGTTTTTTGATAACCGTTCTAGATTTTTACATTTATGGAATTTCATTCCAAATTTATATTTATATTTCCTTTTCCAGGCCTACTCATATATCACAAATCTAGTACCTAATTAAATCACAAAACACATTTTATTTATATAATCCCAAAATCACCAACACATGTCATTAATAACAATAATACACAATCAACATAATACACAAAACACATTTCATTTATATAATTCCAAGATCACCAACACGTGTCATTAATAACAATAATACACAATCACCACAAAACTTGATGAGTACCTATTTTGTTACCATTCAAGTTATCCACAAATAGTATGTTTATTGCACACCCTATACATGGTGATCAATCCAAATAGAGGCTTCATGCGAAATATCATCCTTTGAGGCTTCATGACGTACAATCCGGGCCTCTCGATCGCATCCTTGGTAATGCAATATCATCTTTGCTTTCTAGAAACCTATTCATGAAACCATGTACAATTTCAAACTCAAGAAATTTAAATATTGAAAGAATATCAACTTAAGAGGAACACAAACACTAACCTCTCAAAAGAAAAAAAGTTCACTCAAGAGATTTAGCTCTTGAAGGAAAATCAACAATTTGTTCATTAATTAAGAAAATACATAATTTCAGACTTTATAGTTTAGTGTACTTTCTAATTTCAGACTTTATAGTTTAGAGTACTTTGTAAAACTTAACAATTCTTTTAGTAAACTAAAATTCCAAAAACAAATAAAATGTTTTGAAAATCACAAAAACCTCCAAGTTTGAATTTTCACGCAATTAATTAAACCTAAAAGAGAAAGGTAACAGACACAATTATGCTCCAAGAACCACATGCACGCAATTAATTAACCCTAAAAAATTTAGATGAATATCTGGAGATTGCATGAAGATATATATGTTGATGTTATCAACAAATGAAAAAAAATTATTAATTAGCGCGAAAGAACCACATATTGATGTATTTCATATTTAAAAAAACGACAAAAAAATGAAAGAAAGAAACCTAGTAACATACCTTCCAAAACCATAATATCTGAACATCAGTAGCTTTCAATCCATTGTACTCCGTATGTGCTTTCCATTCATCTACAGGAATCTCATTCTCGCTCCCATGTAGCATCAAGTCAAGATCCTCCGGATTCAAACACCTGAAAAATGATTTCTGAAGCAAGGACCACTTCGGTCACTCCAATAGCTTTGAGTGCTTCGATCTGTTTCGACGCCAAATAAAATTGTCAACATGAAAACTGAAAATTATAATGAGGATATAAAGATACAAATACGCACTCAACTGAAATATTATACCTGATGCAAAATCATGGGCTTGTTAGCAAAATCAACAAGTGGCTTGGGCACACTTAAGAGTCAATGGCCTCAATCTAGTGCCAAAACCCCCAACAAGTATTAGTGCCTTCATCCTTATAGATCAACTCAATAACCTGAAACAAATTATAGACTGAGTCCTTGTCCCACTCTATATCTATTCATGTACAATGGAAGAAGCATGCAGCTATATGAAACACCAAAGTGACACCTGTACTGTTATACAATGATAAGTGTCGAGTTGTCATTAATGTTGTCGGTCTTTCATAACAATTCTACGCTAAAATCAACACGAAGGCAATAGATGCATGGGAGGAGTAAACAACAAGTTCATAACCAGACTTGGAAAGAGAAAAGCAAGCAAGAGTTAAAGTTGTAGTTGAAAAATAGCCAATTTTCCGTACACACGTCATATATTATATCAATTTGCTCAATAAAGCAACAAAACTTACAGCTGTATCACAGGCTGGGTTTTTCAATGGAAGTGACAAAGCCAATTATATTATAGTGTATTACCTAATATAGATATGCAAGTGTCAATGCACAATGTTCTAAAAATCGGCCTAGGCGGCCGCCTAGGCGCTCGGCGGTCCTGAACCGCCGACGATTTTCAGAAATTGGGGGGAAAAGGCGCTGGAGGCTCTCGGCACCGCCTAGGCGCCCCTCGGCGCCCAATCAACGCCTAGGCGCTATGCTTTTAAATTTTTTTTTTTAAAAGTCAAAACGACGTCGTTTCATTGGTAATGCTTTTTAAAATTAATTGTTACGGGCGGCTGGTAGTTTGGGCAGAAGCTTGAGACAACAAAACAAAACCAAAACAAAACAAACACAGAAAGGCGGAAGGAAGTAGAACAGAAAGGCCAAACAAACTGACTGTCGCCTCTTCCCACCGGCGCTGACACCGCCACGTCCCTGCGCCGCCGTGCGCCGCCGCCCTCCTCAGCTCCCCTCCCAACACAGCCTGGTATGTATTTCTATTTCAGTTTTTTTTTTTTAGATTTTCGATTTTGTTGGTTATGAAATAAATATAAAGTATAGTATAAATGAACTACTAAATTTGTATTGTTTGGATTGGATGTTGATTGAGGAGATGGAGATGATTGTTATTATTAACAAGAAGAAATTGAGAAAATATAAATACTTGTTATCTACATGTATTCAAGGTGTTCGATGAAAGTACACAAAGAAAAATTTGTATTCAAGCCCTTGCGAATCATAGTTTTCACCATTTGTAGTTTGTTTGTGATTAGTATGGTAAGTAGCTTGGTGGTAGTAGATAAGTTTGAAGATCAAAGTGCATTTTTTTTTCTTTTTCAAAGGAAATTTTGAATCCTTATTAATTGATGTGGTTTTCGTATCAAGAAAGTTGATGTATTTAAATTTATTTAATTAATGCCAGCTGAAGCATCCTTAATGAAGCCTAGAAATCTAATTAATAAGATTATAAATGAATCTTAGCTCATTAGAATAGTTATTTAAGTATTAGCTTAACAAATATCAACATATATTTATAGTATAAATTAGCTTCAAACTATATTGATTATTTATGTTATTAGTTCAATTATCATTGTTTGATCTTGTTTACTTTAAAAGTGAAGCAYGTCATAGCCGAGCTAAGACCACACAAATTGATAGTTACCATATTCACTTGTTGTGTAGGTACTCAATGGAAGCTTCTAGCAATTCGGCAACCGTTAGCAATCCATGTGAATCTCGACCTTCATCTGAGAGCGAGTCTCATCTTAAACGAAAATCAAATGATGTTGGTTGGGAATATGGCATCTTAGCTAATCCAACCAACTTAAACAAGGTAAAATGCAAGTTATGCGGCAAGGTTATGTCTGGGGGTGTTCGTAGATTGAAGGAGCACATAGCTAGAATTCAAGGCAATGTCGTTCCTTGTATGAGAGCTTCAAGTGAAGATCAAGCTAAATGTAGAAATGCCATTAATGAAGAAAAAGCCAAGAAGACAAAGTTGAAACAMCAYGAAGAAGCTTTGATATCATCTGTAAATATTAAGGGGTTGGGAATTGAGTCTCTTGAAGAAGAAGAAGAAGATGAGTTGAGAGAGTCACTAAGCTCAAGGCCATCCCGTTCTCTTGATCCAATTGAAAAATTTGCTACATCCATTAATCCTGAAGCATCCTTAAATGTGGCAAAGACAGTGCATGAACAAAACATAAATGATGCCCTTTGGAAAGAAAGATCTAATACGGTGAAAAATTATTTTGCCGATTGGGTTTATGAAGCCGGCATATCTTTTAATGCATTTGATCTTGAAAGTTTTAGGCTATTTACTGAAGCAGTCGGTCAATTTGGACCAAAGTGGAAACCTCCGAGCCAATACGAAATAAGAGAGCCTTTGTTGAAAAAAGCGGTCGAGAGAACCAAAGCCAAAGTTAAGTCACATGAAGATGCATGGAGAAAAAATGGTTGCTCGCTTGTGACTGATGCTTGGAGTGACAGAAAGAGAAGAAGCATCATGAACTTGTGTGTTAATTCGAAAGCAGGTACAATATTTCTTTCTTATAAGGAATCGTCCGATGTAGCACACACGAGTGAAATGATTTACGAGTATGTTAATCAATGTATTGAGCAAATTGGCCCTGAGAATGTCGAAGTAGTGACTGATAATGCTTCAAACAATATGGGAGCGACAAAATTATTACGTTTGAAAAGGCCAACTATCTTTTGGACATCATGTGCCGCGCACACCATTAATCTCATGCTTGAGGGCATTGCAAAACTACCCCGCTTCAAGAAGATCCTCGATCAAGCTAAAGCCTTGACCATCTTCATATATGAACATCATAAGACCTTAGCCATGATGAGATCTTTTACAAAGAAAAAGGACATAGTGAGGCCCGGGGTGACAAGATTTGCATCTTCATTCCTTAGTTTGTAAAGTTTGATGGATAAGAAAGCGCAATTGAAGGCAATGTTTAGTAGCTCTGAGTGGGATGAGTGCAAATGGTCTAAGACCGTCAAAGGACAAGCAAGTTATAATACCGTAATGGCTATTGGTTTTTGGAATGGTGTAAGATCTTGCTTGACCGTTTTTTGCACCTTTGGTAAAGGTACTTCGCATTGCCGATGCAGATGGAAAGCCATCAATGAGATTTCTATATGGGGAACTTTTGCAAGCAAAGGAAGATATAAAAAATGCTCTAAATAATTATCCCAAAAACTACGATCTCATCTTGGAGATAATGGATGCGAAGATGAAAGATAGATTGGACACCCCGTTGCATTTGATGGCTTATCTATTGAATCCTTATTATCATTACAAGGATCCWAATCTCATTTTAGATCAAGTTGTCTCRRATGGAGCTATTGAATGTCTTGATATTATTTGTCATGRAAACTTTCCTTTRAATGATAAAGTTATGAATGGTGAGTTGCCAATTTATAAAACCAAAGGAGGAGTTTTTGCAAGGGCCATTCCCGCGAAAGGATGTGAGAAAAATGATGACAAGTTTGATCCAGGTAAAAGAAAATTTTCATTTCTAATCTTTTATTATTCCTTTAAAAATTAAAACTTAAAAATATTAACTATTAATGAGTCGTTAATTTATTATATTATTTTTTGACTTTATGTAGCAACTTGGTGGTTAAATTATGGTTATGCGACACCTAATTTGCAAAAAATTGCTATGAAGATCTTGTCATTAACCACTAGCTCATCTGGATGCGAAAGGAATTGGAGTGCATTTGAAGGGGTTTGATGACTAATTTACTTTCATTATTTTTTTTCTTATAAATTTATTCCATCATTATTATCTTATTAAGAAATAACAATTTTTTTATGTTTATATTGTAGACCATGGAAAATAATTTTATTTTTGTTGCATTTTGTTTACAGATTCATACTAAAAAGAGGAATCGACTAGATGTTTCACGATTAAATAATCTAGTATATGTTCAATTCAATTCACGTTTATTGAACAAACGCAAGAGGGGAAAAGATAGAGATGTGCTTCTTGCTAGTGATGCAAGTAAAGCACAAGAGTGGATTATTCCTGGGTTATCTGATGATGATGATGAGGTGGGTGATGGACTTGATGGTGAGCCTTCAATAGTGAGAGAGCTTGGGGAAGATGATTTTGAATCCGAGGATGAAGAAGAAGTGAATGAGAATGACTTTGAATTTGAGTCGGATGAAGAGCGTGTATTAGATGATTATGGAAAAGAAGAAGAAGATCCACTTGGTGTTGCTAGTTAGTACTTATGTTTATTAGTTGTTTCTAATGCTTAAATGGTACTTATTTAGTTATTTTGATTTTGTAATGTGTGCTATGGATTTATGTTGTTTTGAACTTTGAATTGAACAATGGTTTTGAACTTGTGATCATTACTTTTTTTTTTTTTTTGAATTGTCATAAACTTTATTGTGTATGTTGAACTATTAAATGTTAGATGTAGGGTATTTATTCTCAAATTCTAGGACCTGCTTAGGCGCTGGTTTGGCGCCTAGCGGCCGCCTAGCGATTTTTAGAACATTGTCAATGCAACGGTGCATAACAGAGGAGGGATCGGATTTCCAGTAGAGTAAAAAATGGAATTTTTAGTTAATTCTTTCTATATGGAATGCATGAAAAACTCGAAAAATGGTTTTACGGCATGAAATTGCCGCCACTGAAACAAAACTCCTAAACAAGTCAATAAGACATTTTAAGATAAAATTTTGTACAGAAAAAGAAAAGGCAAAAGAAAGAATACGAAGTGGATCTCAATTAAAATATGGTCCTATCTCAACACAAAGTTTTAATCCAAGTTCATAATTGATGAGAACCATAAGAAGGAAGTTAAAAAATAAAAATCATAAGCAAGTAGTTAACAACCTAAACAACTAATCCACTGAAGAATGTGACACGTCAAGGCAAAATGCTAATAAACACAACATAATAGTAAGTCGGGCTTATGATCTGTCACATGGAGTGGGAAATAATCCTCCATAATTACAACTAATTGGTAAAGATCCCAATAATCTAGAACTAGAAGTCCATTAATATTTTCTGTAGCCCCAACTGAAAGGCTTTGAGCCCAAAAATACTGCTTGGGCTGAAACCTACCTAATTTCATTGGTACCAGACATTCGAAGCCAACTTTACACAAGAGTGCCTCGTAGAAGGTAGTTAAAGCCCAGACCCCAAGCCCATTCAAGTAATTCAGTGCAGCAGTATGAAACCCAAAATAAAAGAAGGGTTACATGTTTGCTAAGGATTACATCACCTAATTAGAGGTTATATGGAAAAGTAAATTAAGATCAATATCTGGAGATTGCATGAAGATATATATGTTGATGTCATCAACAAATGAAAAAAAAATTATTAATTAGCGCGACAGACATGTCGGGAATTTATATAGGTCAATTTACTGCCCACACATCTAATTTTCGCAAGGTACGAGCGAAGTACCTGATTCTTCGGTTCGCCGAAGGAAATTTTTCCGACCACGGCGTGCTCGAAATATGAGGAGACTTGCACGCGATCCGAGACTGAAAATACGGCCTCCGGGATGTCTAGGGGCCTGTTAAAAGAGCCAATCCATAAATGCTGCCGCACAAGTAAAATCGTTCTCCGACACCTTTCCCTCTTCTACCTGTCATCGAAAAACAAATTTTTTATTTTTTTATTTTTTTAAAAAGAAAATAGGATAAATGTACTGCACTTTTATCTTAAAAATATGCATGGCACTCAATTTAACAAAAATCAAGCTAGTTTTACCTAAGCACTTCTCTAAAGAATACGCACTGCCTTACTCATCTGTAAAATAAACAATACCTTCATGGAAATTCAATTGAAAAATAAGGAACTAAACACCAAACAATAGATCAGGTTACAACTTATAAATTCCTTCGGACATAATTGACCAAGAAAATTGTATTTTCTATAAGAGCACATATCCAGGAAAAAAGCCTTTTTCATATAACACTAGAGAAATTGTATATAACAGAAGCATCACCTTTAAGTTTTTTGATCCAAAAAAACTGGCCTCCAATGACTTTGTCCATATTTCAAAAATATTGGAAATGGATTAAATATTAAACTCAAACTTTCAAAAATTAATACGACATTACCTTAACAAGGGATATTGGCACCTTTACCAGCAACTAACTCAATACCAGAATTTTTTTTAATCAATCTTAGCGATCAAGCTTCATGCCAGAGGGGTGCCAAAACTAAATACACAAGCCTAAAGTAGTTCAATTTCAACCCAAGCAATCAACCATTTAACAAAAAAAATCACAATCTCTATGTATCCAACATATGTTCTAATTATATCCAAAGAAAACAAGCAAAACTAAATAAAAGCCCACAAAGACTATTATTTTTTATAGTTGATATACTGGATTATTAGAAGACATACACACATATAAAAAGAAATTCATAAGAAGGAGGAAATATACCTACCAAAAATAACCCATCAAAATTTGAAGGGTAAACAAGATTATCGATGCCGGGTAACAGCATATGGCGGTGAGCCAAAATCCCGCCATATATACCCGCCACAGCGCCCTGAGGTGCCGCCATAACTGCCATCCTTCACAAATCGACAAAGGCAAGAACCAAAATGAAAATATACTCAAAAAAATATTCTATAGATTAAAAAAAAAAAATAAGAAGAAGAAGAAGCAGTGATAGAAGAAGAAAACATACAACAAACAACAATCTGTTAAGATTTAAAACGGTTTGAATTTCATAAAATTAACATTATATCAATGTATTTATAACCTGATGAAAAATGAGAACCGTGAATTGTATAGGATCGCACATAGAAAAGTGCAGGGGGAAAAAGAGCAGAATTATACACATGTAAATATGAGTAGGAGGCATATGCTACCTAAGCATATATAAAGCACACGTCTTCAAAAACATTCAATGGAATGCGAATTGTTAATTTGATAAATATTTTATCAATTATACTACTCTCAAAATACTTCCGATGGGAAATCAAGACAATACTCTATGAATAAGGAAAAAGATGTGAGTAAAACACGCATAAGAGAGATTACCAAGTAGCATAGAAGTCAATCAATACCAATTTATCAGATGTTTCCACAACTCGTCAAACAAAGGAAATGACTGCTTCTTTGAAACAACCAGAGTTTCAAAGAGAGTAAAATTCAATGTAATAATTATTATACATATTTTCCATTTCACAGCATGGAGACAAAGGTATCCAAAATAATGTAAAAGAGATTAATTAAATTGTAAAATATGTAGATACAGTTTCTCATGTGTGAAAGTGTTAGTAAGTATAATTCTACAAAACACGGTCCCAACACAAATAACAATAAGCATCACAACACATTGATTGGTTTTATTAACTAGTTTGCTGGGAGGAGAAAAAATAAACAGAAGCTAATTTATTTATTTTTTATTATTGTCATAAATGCTTTCATGTAACTCAATCCTCACAAACCTTCGGCTCTTTTTTTATACGCCATTTTGGCTTCCACGTTTATAACTCTACAGGCAAATTCACACCGTAAAATTTAACTGAAAGCAACAAATATTCACATGAATCGGTTTTAACATGACATACTAAAATATATGAAAATTATAAAATAGACAGCAAATATTACGAAGATAAGACTTATCAACATCACCAAGATTACGTACGCTCTAACTATAAACTCTCCCCAATAACAAAAGAAGCAATTGAGTTTGTAAAATGATGACTGGAAATACCTCAGTAGCCTCTTGAATTTTGTGTTCAGGATATGAGTATTGAGACACAATCATCCACACACTATTCAACAACAAATATTTTATCAGCAACAATGAACATGTTAAAAATACTAAACGCTTTAGTTCACCAACAAAAAACAGGCTCACTCTTCGATCTTAAACACACATAAATATGGAAGGCAGATATGAGAATTAGACGCTAGAAAAGAAAAGGAATCTTTTTAAAATTCCAATTATTCGAAATCCCTAAATATGATAATTAGTATTATCACTAAATTAAACTGTGGAAACCTAATGCGTGTTCCCTCTGATCGTCGCCAATCTCAAATTACCTTCATACTCCACTGTCAAGCTTGATCAAACTTCTCTAAACATAAATAAAAAAAATACAAAACATTTGAAAACCTGCTACAATTAATCACGAGAAACCAACCACTGATTTGTGAAACCAACTAAGACAAACAAAACTTTAAAAGAAAAAAAAAAGACGGAGGAGAGAAATTACCTGAACAAATTAATAGATCCAAATTACGAATATTACTCGGCTTGCTTGCCGACACCACTTCGAAAGACGATTTGACCAGGGGGAAGACTGCCGGCTGACGGGCCGGGGGCCGGGTTGTGCAATTTAGGAGCAGCGTCAGAAGTCACTAAGGTCGGAGCCGGAGGTGACCGTTTTCCGGCAGCCTGAGCGGCAACTTTGGCAGCGAGTTCCCTTTCTTCAATCGAAAGACGAGCTGGGTTTGGGGTAGCTACAACAACCAAATTCAAGCGAGAATTAGCATCACAAGAATCCAAGTGAGTAATCTGGGTAGGGGATTCAATAGGAATCGCAAAAATTCGTCCATTTTTGCCTTGTAAAGTTGAAAGGGGGTGACACTAGAAGGATTCGAATTGTCGTCAATTGAGCCACGTTTTTTGAAATTGACAATTGGGATATCTTCGACTGGGTGTAGGGAAGGATTGTACAACCCGAATTGAACGGAAAAGGCGCCGGCCGGAATTTCGCCTATTTTCCCAAAAGGGGATCGGACCTCGCGATTTGAATTGGAATAAATTGGGACGCGATTGATGAAATTGATGGTCGTGGTAGTACCTACAGCAAGTGGCGAAGGTCTATGAGGGTGGAATTCAACCGGAGAGCCGCCGGATGAGGAATCGCCATTTTCCCCAAAAGGGAATCGATGGCTCAAAATCGCAGGGGGTTTTTGCTTGTTCGAATTGGGGTTGTGTTTTACATAATTGGATGTGAGGGTAGGAAGGTTGAGACCATCGGAGGGTAAGGCTCCATTAATCCAGTTAACTGGCGCAGGAGACGATGACCCAGAAGTTTTGAAATTTTTTGAAAAAATTGGAAAAAAAAAGGGGAGCAGGCTGGGCTTGTGCAGGGATGAGATTTTGGGGAATTTCGATTCCCTGAGATTTTGGGAAAAAAACGGGGAGCAGACATAAGAAGGTTTCCGATTGAAGGGATGAGGGATTCTTTCGAGCGGGGGAGATGAAAGCATGAAATGAATAATAATTAATTAAAGATAACTTTTAATCCAAAACGTCTTTGAGAGAGGCGTTCTTAATAGTACAACATTCCAAGACATCATTTTTAAAGACGTTTTCGATATTTAACATACGAGAACGCCGTTTTTAAAGACGTTCTTGATATTTAAAATACCAGAATATTTTTTTAACGACGTTCTGGATATCTAATATACGAGAACGTCTTTTTAACGACGTTCTGGATATCCAGTATACCAGAACGTCTTTAAAAAAGACGTTCTGGTATGTGACACTTTTATTACAAAAATGCCACCGGCTGACATTTAAGAACGTCGTCTTCTGAGGCGTTCTTAAATGTCTGTTCTTGAATCCTGTTTTTGTACTAGTACCGTTTACTCAATTAAAATAAACTCTTTAATCAAATCTAATTATTGAACAACCTAGAATAAGCTCTCTAGATTTAATCCAACAACAGCATTAATACCCATGCAAATAGATTAATCTAAGCAATAAACACATAAGCTCGGTTTATTTAACTTATGTTGTGTTATCCCTAACGATGCATAATCATTAGTTTCTACCAATGAAATAGATATTGCTACAATTACACGGGAAGCAATCCTAATTCTAGCAATAGATAATCAATCCCTAACCTAGGTGATCAAGCCAAATTAAGAATTAAGCAATCATGAATTGAAAATAGAACAACACAAGCAACCGCATATGAAGAACGAAAGACAATATTGCATAAATTAGAACACAGTTTTACGAGGGTTTCAACATCCCTAGAACTAGATAATAAGTTTACTCACTCATGGAGTTAATAAAATAAAAGGTTCAGATAAAAAAACATAATCCTTGAGAAATTAGGAGAAACGATGTGTAGAACTTGAATCTTGCATCTTGGATCTCCAATCTTCAAATTCTCTTGCGTATGGATGATTTTGGGATAAATTGGGGCCTCTATGGAACTCCTTGGAACCCTAGGATATGTTATGTGTGTCTTTTGAACGAAATAAGGTCAGGATTATATAGAATTCCTCTTTCTTGCCGCACAAGTTTTCTTCCAGAAATAGCTCGGCCGAGTCGGCATCGACAGGGCGTCCACTACTAAGGCTGTTAATTAAAGGCGGTTCACTAAAAACCGCCTTAAAATACTTGTAACAGCGGTTGTGGCAAAAACCGCCGTTAAATAGGTTATTTTACGGCGGTTTCCTCAAAACCGCCGTTAAAATGGATATCAACTGAATTTAACGGCGGTTTTAACAAAACCGCTGTAAAAACTCGCACATTGTACGGCGGTTATTTGAGAACCGTCGTGAATTAACAGGTATTCACGGCGGTTTTTTCAAAACCGACGTTAATTAGTTACAAGTTAATTAGTTCTCTAGATTTAACGTCGATTCCATTAGAACCGCCGTGAATGTGATGACATTTAACAGCAGTTCTATTATAACCGCCGTAGAAAGTAGTCTGCCAATGCCATGTCACCGATCTGCATCCAACTCAAGCAACTTGTTTCGACCTTTGATCCGTATCTCATCCGACGATCTGCATTCGCCACATCATAATTTTTTTAAATTTCCTATTTTATTCCCTAAAATAAGAATAGTTAAAAAAATTAAAACCCTCCCTTTTATTCCTCACTCGAATTTCTGAACCCCGTTTCTTATCTTTCTCATCTTCCCCAATTTCTCTCCTCCTTGACGCGGCGCTCGGCAATCGGCGGTTAGTAATTAACGAACCGGGCGGTTCTTTGGTGATCGGCGGTAGGCGACAGACTTCCTCCCCACAACTACGAATGGACATCAATGGCGGGCCCCACGAATGGCAAGCGGTATCCTTGGCTCTCCGGCAACGGCTGACAAGGCGGCGGCTCAATTTGTCTTGGAGGTTACTGGGCGGCAAGGCCCACGGCTGATCCGACCACGCAAGGCTAATGGCGGCAGGGCTCTGAGCGATGGTGGCGTGGTAGGTGTGGTCCTGGACAGACCGTGAGTGGCACGGCGGGGTGGACAGCGGTGCCTTTGATTTGTGAACTGACCCGACAGAAATCTGTGGCCTGAGCAGCGACGGCCAGGGTGGACAGCCAGATCGAGGTGCTTAGGGTTCGGTAACTGGTTTAATTCTCTTTCCCCCTTTTCTATTTATATAATTTTGTTTTTTATAATTTTTAAATGATAATAAATAAAAAAATAAACAGAAAATGGGAAATTAAAAAATAAAATGGAAAAATGGCTAAAAAACCGAGGCGTACGCCTCGACACTTTGAGTCTGTCGTTCCTAACCTGCAGATCTGATGCTACATTGTGACTTGAGGTTCCGTAAATGATGCTACATTTCATTTGGCAATCGTTTTGTTTTATAATCAGTGTTTTATTTTTAAGTTGAGTTTATGATTTTAGATGGTTGAGGTGATTTATGGCAATTTTGTTATTATTTGATGGTGGGTTGTGGGTGATGATGGTGTGTTGATGATATTCTATTTGTTGTTTTTCTTAGGCATTTAATTGCATGATCCTCAATCTTATAATTCTGCTTCTATTGGAATTAGAAAAATTTGTTTGGCTAAAAAATAATAGTGCAGTACTAAAGAGCATATGGTACATCACAAATTATGTTGGTTTAAAAGAGCTTTTCGTGTTTGTATTAATGAAAAATAACTACTATGTGATTGACATTTTTATTGAGAAGAGCTTTTTTGTTGCAAACGTTTTATCTTCATTAGAGATAATCAGTCAGACAGGGAAGAGATTATATAATTTTGCTATTTTTCATTGCCTTTTGTTTTCTTTACTAGATACAGCAAGCGGTTTAACTAATAAAAATTATTACTATTGCAACGATGTAACAGACCACTATCATTTTCTTTTGTTGTCGGAATAAATTTTTTATTTCCCGTTGTCTCAAAAAAACAAATTCCTCCATATTTTATATCTCATACAAAAAAAAAAGATAAAAAGAGTTGATTATTTTGTTTTCATGCATTAATATTAATTGTTTTTCTTTTTTTTTTTAGGGCTTGGGGAGAATTGAGTGATTGCGTTAGCATGAAGAGAGGAGTAGATGATCACTTAGGCGTATCGGCGATGAAGATGAAGAAGATAAAGGGTAGACGAAAGATTAGAGAGCCAAGATTTTTCTTCAAGACCATGAATGATGTGGATGTATTGGATGATGGTACATATATTGTTAACTTGTTTTGTTGTTAATTTTGGGTTATTATGTTAGGGTAATTTGATAGATTAGGTCTCATGGTGTATATTCTTATGTCCTTTGAGGAATTTATCAAAGTGTAATAGAAGGCATTCTTTGTACACTATTTGTTGTTAACTTTGGGTTATTTTGTTGTCTTCATAATTGTTTTTGCGGTGGATTTGAAAAAGTTCACCTGCTTTCATTTCTTTCTTTCTTTTTTTTTCCTACTTTCTAGAAGGTAATTTCAAGAACCACCGTAAAATGTCCGTTCTGAAAACAGACTTTCTAGAAGGTATTTCTCAAGAACCGCTGTGAAAAGTGACGATTTTACGGCGATTTTTTTGGAACCGCCCTAGAATCGGTCGCCGTTGTTTTTTACGGCGGTTCTTAAACTGCCGTAAAAAGCAACACTTTCTATGGCGGTTCAAGAAAAACCGCCGTAAAAAGCCTAACTTTCTACAGCGGTTTTTGGACAACCGCCGTAAAAATTTACGCCGGTGGATTTAAAGGCGGTTCCAAAACTGCCGTAAAAACTAAAAAAAAAAAAAACCACCTTTAAAACCCTATTCTGTAGTAGTGGTCGACCGACGCGTGCCAGACCTCCACGTCGACGTGCATGTGCGTCGACCGATGAACCTTCAATCGTCGCTACAGAGAGTTACCGTCGACATGGCGTCGACTGACGGAACTTGAATCGATGCTACTGCAGCTTCTCGTTGACTTAGCGTCGACCTGGCATCGATTGACGTGTGCACAGAGCTGCACATCGCGTCGACCAACGTGAGCCATCCTCGCTAACGACGCGAGCCATCGACGCTACCCCCTGATTCGCCGGTTTTCTCTCGTCGATTCGTTGATCCTCATCTCTCAACTTCCTTGTAAAACATCCTTCGTTTATTATACACCAAATACTGCAAAATAAGAAAGAAATATACAATCGGTGCTCAACTACTCATAATAATAAATATGCGAGAAATAAACATATATGAGAATATTAAGTACATAAAAACATAGGAGTTTAACCATTAATTACCGAACAATTTCTCGCTTATCAGCCGAACTTTTGTGTTCCTTTCAAAATTAATTACCGGTCAACCAATATGCATCTATGTTTGAAAAGGAGTTTAAGTTTGCCCGCAAGAGAACGGGGTCACTTGTATACTGGTAAGTTAACTCGGGTCGATCTCTCGAGGAATGGGAATCAGAATTAATGAAATTTATTATACTATTATCACAAATTCTATTTCTAAAACACATGATCAATTGGGTTTTTGGAAGTGATTTAATGTTAACAAATTTAAAAATGAACACTTCTTGTCTCGAGGGTGTCAACCTCTCGACGAGTGATGAGAAAGCAATTAACTTGAACCAAATACTAACTACTGCATATTATGCTAACGAATGTAAATATGCTTCCTACTTATCGTGCTCCAATAATAATAAACTACTAATCAAGCGCCTTAACAACCAACTATGCTATCGCTATATCACTTACGAGGTCGTTTCAAGCACTAAACAAGATTCATAATAATTCAAACACTAAATGCTTCAAGAAATATAACAAAACCAATTACAACTTCATTCCCAAATCAAAAGTAATTGTTCATCGGATATAAATAACCCGAAAAACTCAATAGTATTAATTTCAAATACTTTAACGATCTATCAACAAATCACCATCCAACATGTTCACCAAACTATTCATCACGTATCCCAAATCAAAATGATTACCAAAAACTACAAGAGAACAAGTTTAGAGATTACTAATCAACGGACTACTTTCAATGGGCAATGATGATGAACGAGCTCACTCCGAGAGTTGCGTTGAATATCCAGGCTTGTCACGAACCCAGAATTCCTGCGACAAGCAGTAGCTACGACGAACCGAACCGTGTTATGGGTGCCGTAAGGGCTTTTCGCTAGAGGTATGAGAGATGTGTCAAATCTCTCAACCTTTTTGGATGGATGGAGGCTTCTCTAGCCTTTCAAGAGTCTCCAAGGCTGAATAATCCCGAGCCCTAGCCTCTACTTTAGTTTTTAAAAGTCTTTGGCCGTTTCGTAACTGAAGATTTCCAAAAATTCTGCATGCATAATGTACATGTCTGATCGGACGTAGGTCTTATTAGATCGAACGAAGGCTACTGCCCGCTGCTTCAATCGGTGCGCCAGTTCATCCAGTCGGTGTGCTCTTCTCCAGTCAGTCCAATAGGAGATATACACGATCCGATCGGATGAGTGCCCTTTGGGCTACTTTGAGCGTTGCTTCTTCTAACTTTGTGCTTTAGATCCACCGGATGCTCTAGCTGTATGAGAAAAATAGAGAATTACTCTCATTTGGTCTGATTAGTGATCAATAAGTCGGAAAGTTAAGCAAGAAGGTAAAAAGTGCAAAATAATGCAATTCAACCCAATCTCAACTCGGAAAAGAGAATAAAAAGACTAAAACAAGACTTGATTATGTACAGATTCGTAACAAAAACGTACAAATCAACCACCCCATGCTTAATTGGTTTGTTCATCCTCGAACAAATGAAAGAATCAAAATCGAGAGTAGTGAAAGTAGTTATAGCTAAGAGTCATGTTGTGCATATAGTTTAGTTTTGCAATTATAAACACTTTTGCCGAAAACCATAAGGCTAACTCGTATTACATTTTCACCTTGAAATCGAAAGAATGCATCCTCACAAAAGGGAAATATATCATGGTGCACTCATTCGCTCGTGTTTTTCAAAAGGTAAGTAATGCATCCTCACAAAAGGGAAATATATCATGGTGCACTCATTCGCTCGTGTTTTTCAACAGGTAAGTGTACACGCTCGGATCATCATAATCATGCAATTAACGACTCATGAAAATCAAAGACTCATACATCGCATAAGTGTGCACATTTAATCAAGAATCGGATTAGGACTTTTAGGGTTGTAATGTAGGCTCTTTCGTAAGGTATGTCATATATAAAGATGTGTGGCTAACTTGCGGAAAAACGCAATCAATAACTCACTCAATCTAAAACTTTAAGCATAGAGCGTAGTTTTTGCTCCTCATTGTTCCCAAACAACCATATACCATTATTTTCAGCCTTTTATAGCTAAGGCTATTTCTAACCCCAAACCCCAAATTTTTGCCTTAATAAATAGGCCTAATTTTTATCTAGATGCTCTTATGAACTTAAGCACCCTTAATTTCTTGTTTTTTAATTATATATTTTTTTCTTTATCCCTTTTTTTTCTTTTTTTTTATAGTATCCCACTAATTCCCACCCTGCAGTCGTCATATCTCATTAACCAATGATAAATAAAACTCTCATCTCACAAACTCAAACGAAATAAGAGCTGCATTAGTGCTCGTGGCTAACAAAGAGATGGAGTAAAGGCTCAAGGGGGGCTCATTAGGGATTTTTAGTGGTTTTTATTTATGAATAAGGCTGGAGACAGGTTTTATATATGCCTATCGTCATTTTCAAAACCCAATGTACACATGCGATTTAGAGACTTCTCAAAACACTTATCGAATCACAATATGAAATGTTGATAAACACACAAGGCTTCTTACTAGGGTTTAGTTTACACTTTTGAAAATAAGGTGATCGAGTTTTAAAAGTTTCACAATATTAACGACAAAGTGTTATTTTAAATATATATATATATATATATATATATATATATATATATATATATATATATATATATAAGTAGTTTTTGAAAAACTTTGCACTTAAACAAGCTCAAAAGACTCTTAACATTATATCACATAACACGATTCCGACAGGCATGCCAGTACAAACATAAATAAGCATGGGAAAATATTCAACAAAAGTTGAGGTAATTAATTGGTTGACTAGCATTTTGTTACGAAATTGTGACTATGTTACCAAAAATGGTTCGAACTAAGCATGCATGGACTCTAAACCCCGGAGACCGGACATTTGTGCATTGTCCGATTGGTCATTGGTAATCTCCGATCGGACTGCAATACAGTAGGGTCTCTCCGATCGGTCAACCATGTATCTCCGATCGGACGACACAGTGTCTCCCCCCCCCCCTGTAGAAAGAATAAGCAAACTCCTGGTTTCTAAAATATGAACATGAACATGGGGAATTCAAAAGTGCATAGAACCATAGCATGCAAATGAATAAACCAAGAGTTAATAGTAGTCATCCCAACACGAACATAAAAAGAAATAATAATACATCAAATAAATCCGAATAAGTAGTAAATATCCTAGAAAGCAAATAAAAGGTGGATAGAGTGGTGATACAAATAGTGGGGCATGGGCCCGCTTACTGGTCCATGTCGTCCGGAGGTGGAGGTAGGTAGCGTTGCTCGAGGCGGGAGAGGCGCTCGTCAATCATAACTAGGTATCCATAATTTGCCTCTATGCTTCCGGTCAACCGAGTAAGATTCTGGTTAGCTTCCACCCAGTTGTTGCCCATCGTAGTTAATGTGCTCCGGAAATACCTCGCCTCCTCTCGTGCAACCGCGGCGTCGTGTCGAGCATTTCTCGTATGCTCTTCCTGATTAAGGCTCAACAACTTCATTTGGTCCATCATGCGTGCCTGGAAGTCTTGCTGTTGCTGCCATTGCTCGACCGTGAAGTATACTCCCTCTCCAAATTCGTCATGCTCGTACACTCCGGAACCGGTGTTCCCATCTCCTCCGTCATCATCATTTGCGTTCTCCTCCCCGTTGTCTTCCACATTCTCGTCATCATTCACCTCCTCCTCATCCATGTTGTCATCGTCGACACCACCGTCGTCGGTGTTCTCGATTTCCTTATCTATCAACCTCTCCGAAGTCAACATGAATGTCGGAATAGCCGTTTCGGCTATTAACCATCCGACTCTCAACCAACATTGCTACACTCGGGTACACGATGCCGTCATCATAAGGATCACAACCGTGGTGCCGGGCGTGCTCGGTAATAAAGGCTCCCAAAGTGAGCTTTGCCATTTTCATCTCTCTCACTTGTTGAACATTCTCGATTGCAGCAATCAAAAGTGGATAAATGTTCACGGTGCCTCAGTGGTACGTGATCCACAATGTCTTCAACTCGGAGGAAGATATTCTTGTGGCGTCTTCCTTCCCCAAGAATACTTGCATGAAGAACTTGTAAGTGAAATAGACGGCATTCGACTTCAAGGACGTCGAATTGAAATAGCACCCGGGCTCCGATGGTGATCCGTAAAGCTTGGTCCACCACGTATTCTTGTCATAATCCTCGAGTTGAAAGGTTTGGTTTGTCTCTCTTTCACTATCTATCCCAAAGATGGCATCGAGGTCCTCCCGGTCGGTGTGGAGCGTTTGGTTGCGGAGACGACACTTGAAGGACCCATAGGCGAGTGCTTCAAATATCGTGAAGAACTCAAGCATAAGGGTGCGATATCCTGGCTGATTCACCCCGGCCCATTTCATTAGGTCGAGGGCCGTGAGTCCCTTAATGAATTTTTCAGCCGTTTTATCACCGATTGTAACCTTCTCCTCCCAGAAATCGATATTGATGAAACGGGGGGTGATAGAAATCCCGCTTAATGAAGGACTTGTAGAGCGTAACCTCACGATCGTCTGTAAAGTCAAAAGGAGCTAACCCTCCCCGGGTGTTGCTCGCCCCCCTGCTTGAAGTTTTTCCATGTCTTTGACGAGAGCTGGATGCCATAGTGGATTCAAAAGTTCCCAAGAAAAAACAAAAGTTCTCACAGGTACTTTATCGAGCACCTACTGTGCACCTCAAAACCTCAACCAATTCAAGCTCAATTCGTACAACCAAATGCCAATCTCCACAAAACTTGTAATTCAATACCCCAAACAATTCAATAAACTCGAGTTTCAGCCATTACACCTTGAGGTTGCCGTGTTTCGAGGTGATGGTGAAGCTTGGTGTGATGTGAAGGAATTGTGCTTAATTCCCCTAATTCTCCAGACGGATGTAATTGGGTATGTTTTGTCTCCGATCGGACGCATTGTTGCTATCAATTTTTTGGTTGGTGAAGTTATGAGGAGTGATTTCATGAGTTTTGATCTGCGAAGGGAGAAAATTTCGAGGTTTAGGGTAAAAATTACGAATGGGAAGAACAACCCTTTTATACACTGCGCAGTCGTCCGATTGGTCTGTGTCTCTCTCCGATTGGATTGCGGTCCAGTAGGCTTTGTGCGATTGGAATAGGCCCTTGTCCGATCGGTCTGCACTGTTCCCGGTTTATATATATATATATGTATATATATATATATATATATATATATATATATATATATATATATATATATATATATATATATATATATATATATATATATATATATATATATATATTATTAATATTAAATGGCAACCTGCAAAATTCACAAACGATTATTACGTGTGAACAAGTCATTTCATACCCAAAAGTCATTTATTTAATATTTCGAGAAAAAGTGCTCGTTATTAAGATAATAAGAACATCACATCGTTATTTAATTTCCCTCGATGGTCTAATGACTACTTAGGTCCGAATACTAGTTCGTAGAGGTCCTCCACTTAAGCTTCGAGACCGACGATCTTGTCCTTCAGCTGAATGATCTCTGCATCGGCATCGTTTAAAATGTTATGAAGGCGCTCGATGATTTTAGTCAGAGCAACCTCCTCGGTGAGAAACTTGTGGAGATCGATTTGCAGTTAGTGGACCTTCTAACGATACTCCTCCAACTCTTCTTCCAATTTCTCTACGGTGTCCTCGTATTTCTTCCTCGTCACCCAGCCATAAGCAGTATTGTTATGATGATTCATGGTTCTCGTTGGGTGCTAGAAAATATTCGAGATATGAGAGATTAGAAGAGGAATTGGTGTGGAGGTTAAGGGCTTTAGGGTGGGTTTATATAGGGTTTGAGAGTGGAGTAAAGAGGGATTTTCAGAATCAATTAGAATCGAGATGAGGGAAAGAAAATATTCACTTAGCTATTCATGAAATCAAGTCCCACAAATAAGGATCCCCTTACCTCAGTGAATATTGCTATAATATCTTACCAAACTGGTCTTTTCTGCATGGTAATATTCTTTCCAAAATAAAGCTCTCGCATTTACCGTCTGATCGGTATCTTTACTCTTTCGATCGGACAACTCATCAGAGTAGTCCGACTGGTCAGTCCTGGAAAAACTCATTCCACGTTTATGAACTCGCAATTGCACCTGCCAATTGTTCTCATTTGAGCTTCAAGTTTCTTGAGGGGGGGTCCTCGAGTATCACTACTTCATGGTCTTTTTGAGAAATAGCTCCCTCGTGGTACAACTTCACTCAGTGCCATTGACTTGGAAGGTAGAATTACTCTTCTCATCGAGTAAAGTCACGGGTCCAAACTCGTTGATATCGGTAATCAAAAATGGGCCGCTCCACTTCGATCTTAATTTTCCTGGGAAGAGTTTGAAGCAAGAGTTAAAGAGCAAGGCTAACTTACCAACTTCCAAGTTTTTATGGATGAGTTTCTTGTCATGTGTTTCTTTAATTTTTCATTTGCTCGCCCATTCCATCTCGTATGAATCATTTTGAATCTCCTCCAATTCACTTAGTTCAAGCTTTCTATACCCCCTGCCTCGTTCAAGTCAAGAGTCAACGTACAAATTGCCCATTCAGCTCGATGCTCCAATTTGACGGGAAGATGACAAGCTTTTCCATAAACCAACAGAAATGGGCTCATGCCCAACACTATTTTGTAGGCTGTACGGTAAGCCCACAATGCATCAATCAATTTTGTTGTCCAATCTTTGCGGTTTGTTTTCACGGTTTTTTCTAAAATGGCTTTGATTTGCCTGTTGCTCGTCTCCACTTGCCCCGAGGTTTGTGGGTGATAAGGGGTTGACACCTTGTGATGCACCCCATACTTACTCATCAGTCGATTAAAATCTCGATTGTAGAAATGGCTACCCCCATCACTGATGATTGCTCTCGGTACTCTAAATCAGCTGAAAATGTTCTCTTGAATAAACTTGAGAACAATCTCGGAGTTAGCCTTCCGTGTGGGAATTGCCTCCACCCATTTCGACACATAATCGGTCCTACGAGTATGTACTCGTACTCTCCACTCCTTAAGAAAGGACCCATGAAATTGATGCCCCATATATCGAATATCTCGATCACTTGATTGGGTACCAAGGGCATCTCGTCCTTCTTCCCAATCGTTCTCGATCGTTGGCATATATCGCATGTCTTGATATATTGGTGCACGTCACCGAACAGTGAGGGCCAGTAAAACCCGTCTTGAAGGACCTTGAAGGCCGTCTTTTGTCTTCCGAAATGTCCGCTCTCATCATGGCAAAATTTCAACACACCAGTCTTCTCCTCGTCCGGTATGCATCTTCGGAAAAGTCCATCCTTGCAACTCTTGTATAGGTAAGGATCTTCCATAAATAAACTCCTGCATTTAAAAAAAAATCTCTTTATTTCTTGCGAAGAAAGATGGTTAGGGATAATCTTACAAGCAAGGTAGTTAACGAAATTGGCATACCATGGTTCATTGACCCTTTCAATGGCATTCACACTCTCATATGGGAACGCATCGTCCACAAAATCAATTTTATTAGACTCTCCTTCTATTAGCATACGGGACATATGATCAGCAACCACATTTTCACTCCCTTTCCTATCCTTGATTTCAACAACAAAATCTTGTAAGAGAAGAATCCAACGAATCAATCATGGTTTACTTTGGATTTTAGCGAATAAATGTCTAAGGGCTGCATGATCAGTGTGCGCAATCACCTTGGAATAAATGATATAAGAACGGAACTTATCTAATGAAAACACAACTGCAAATAGTTCACTTTCTGTAGTGGTATAATTGCGTTGTGCACTATTCAACATATAACTAGCATAGTAAATTACCCTCAGCATTTTATCCACTCGTTGTCCTAAGACTGCCCCTACTGCTTCGTTTGAAGCGTCACACATTATCTCAAAGGGAAGAGACCAATCAGGTGCAACGATAACTGGTGCTTGTGTCAATTTTTCTTTCAAAACGTTAAAAGCGCTAAGACACTCACCATTAAACTCAAAGGGTACGTCTTTTCCAAGCAATTTACACAACGGGCGACAAATTTTTGAAAAGTCTTTTATGAAACGTCTATAAAAGCCCACATGTCCCAAAAAACTTCTAACACCTTTGACATCCTTAGGGGGTGGAAGAGTTTCAATAACGTTGATATTAGCCTTATCAACTTCCAACCCCTTACTCGACACCACATGTCCCAACACAATTCCAATTTTGACCATAAAATTAGACTTCTCCCAACTCAAGGTTAAATATGATTCAACACAACGCTCAAGTACTTTTGTCAAAATTTTCAAACAATGAGAAAAGGAAGAGCCAAATACCGAGAATTAGTCCATGAAGACTTCGAGAAAGTCGTCAATGAACTCGGAGAAGATGGAGATCATACATCTCTGGAAAGTTGCTGGGGCATTGCACAAGCCAAATGGCATTCTCCGGTAAGAAAATTTGCCAAAGGGGCACGTGAATGCGGTCTTCTTCTGATCTTCCGGAGCTATCGCAATTTGGTAGTAACCGGAAAGGCCATCCAAAAAGCAATAGTACTCATGCCCTGCTAAGTTGTCGAGCAATTGGTCCATGAATGGGAGTGGGAAGTGGTCATTCCTTGTCACTGCATTAAACTTCCGATAGTCAATGCACATGCGCCACCTGGTGGTTAAGCGTGTTGGGACGATTTCTCCCTTTTCATTTTCCAAGATTGTGATGCCTCCTTTCTTGGGAACAACGTGTACTGGGCTAACCCACTCACTATTGGAGACGGGATATATAATTCCTTCATCGATTAACTTGAAAATCTCCTTCTTGACTACCTCTTTTAGCGTAGGGTTCAAACGTCTCTGCCCCTCTCATACCGGTTTCACTCATTCTTCTAGATCGATTCGGTGCATGCACATGACCGGATTTATCCCCTTGATATCACCGATACTCCATCCTATTTCTTTCTTGTATTTCTTGATAACCTCGATTAGTTCTCTCTCTTCATGCTCATCCAACTCTGCAAAGATGATTACTGGATTTCTCTCGTTGGACTTGAGAAAAATATATTTGAGATGGCTCGGAAGCGGTTTTAGCTCCATCTTAGGTTCCAGTGTGGGTCCAATAGGTGGTTCGATCATGGATTCCTCCTTAATTTCGAAAAGGGTGACCACCCCCTCCACATTTGAATCAAACTCATCGTCCTCGACGTCATAGTTCTCTATTGGTACAACACCAAATAACTCGCTCACGCACTGGTCCACCGAGTCAAGGTAAGAGCAGTCACGACCAATCATAGGTGATGGAATTTTCTGAATATCTTTGAGAGTGTCGTTTTTCCCCAAATACAGAGAGTGTCATTTTTCCCCGTCCAACATCGATTAAGGTGTGCGATGTTTCCATGAAAGGTATACCCAAGAGGATGGTATGATCTTTGCTTGTCTCATCCACTTCCCCAACATCCAGTATGACAAAGTCCACAGGGACTACCAATGACCTGACCTCCACTAGGACGTCCTCGACCACTCCCAAAGGATATCTTAATGAACGATCCGCCAAATGAAGCCGTAAACTCATTGGCTTCATTCCTCCAAGGTTGTATTGCTTGTACAGGGCGTAGGGCATCAAATTGATCCCCGCCCCTAAGTCGAGCATTCCACGTGCTTTTTTCCCATCTCCAAGGGTTATCGTAATGCAAAAACTCCCTGTGTCCTTTGCCTTCGGTGGCAATGTTTGATGGTATATTGTTCTCACTTCCATGGACAATATCACTCGTTCATTTCCTTCCATCTTCATTTCCTTTGTTGCAAGTTCTTTGAAAAACTTGACGTAGGCCAACATTGCTTTAATCAAGTCAAATAGTGGGAGGTTCACGTTCACATCTTTTAGCATGTTGTAGAGCTCCATGAACTTCTTGCTCTCCCTTGCTGGTTTGAGGCAATTGGGGAATGGTACAGTGTCCCTTATGACTCGTTGTGGTCATTGTTCTTCAACAGACTTCTCCTCCGATCGGTTAGTCTTTCTCAACCGATCGGACGAAGCCTCCTGTCCTCCACTCCGACCAAACTCCGAATTGTTCCAGTCGGAGGGTGTCCACTGTTCTCCATTTCGATCGCACCCTGGATCATTTCGATCGGACAAACCCTCCTGTACTCCAGTCTGATCGGTCTTTTTTGTAGTCCGATCAGAGATATCATTGGTTGCATCCTTCTGAGTCGTCTCGGCATATTTCAAATGAAAAGCCCCAGTTAATGAGCCTGGAGCATATAGGTTATGTGATTTGTGGATTCTCCCCACTATTCCTCTCTCACTGTTTGAGCTAGACTCCCCTTTATCTTTTCCAATCACACTTGGCTCATTCTCGGAATCTTCACCGTCGATCCCTCGTATTCCACTATCAACTTTCTTCCCCCCATGTAACACATGCACCGCCATTGATTGTTCGGGTTGGCTGGGTAGCTTCCCCGGATCACTTGCTGTCTTTGCCATAGAAGCCGAGAGTTGACCTATCATCATCTCTAGCTTCTCCAGTTATTTCCTCACCCGCTTGCCTTCTTCGATAGTACGAAGTGTTTCCTCCCGATCTCGTAAAGTCTCATGCTCTAGTTGCTGACACCATAGTCTTAGTTCTTCGTCGGGGTTGATCGGGAGCGGCATTTGCTGCTGTTGCGGCACTTGCTGGTACTGTAGTTGCGGCGCTTGCTGGTATTATGGTTGCGGCGCTTGTTGGTACTGTTGCTATGGTATTTGATATTGTTACGGAGGGTGCTGTGAGTAGTTGCTTTGACCTTTGTTTTGATAAGAGTTATAGCCACTAGTTTCTCCTTGGTTCTTATTCGGGGGTGGTCGTGGGTCCGATTGCTTTGGGTTTGGCACGTAATTCGAACTTTTGGGAACGTATCTCGAATTTGAGTTGTATTGTCCGGCGAATTTCTTCCCATACGTGTTGTTGGGTTGATAGTTTTGGATGGCATTCACTTCCTCATCCTCTTTGTCGTCAAACACAACTTTACACGTGGTAGCCTCATGTCCCACCGCTCCACATTTTTCGCACATCTTGGGCGGAGGTGTCGATGGTTCCTCCTCCCCTTTAATTTTGCTTGTCAATAGTGCAACTTGCTTGGTTAGATCCTCAATTTGGCTTACTTCATTGTTTGGCATAGGGGTTCCTTAGACTTTATACCTCCTTGGTCAGAAACTCGTTTGTTGCAATTTTTTGCTCATCAGCTCGAACAGTTCTCATGCTTCCGTAGCGGTTAGCTCCCCAAAATCTCCGGCCTTCACCTCCACTTGTTGTTTGTAAACCGGGAATATCACCTAATGGAAGTAATTGTTTTCCATTTCTGCTCTATTGTTATGGTGTGGACATTTTTGCAAGAGTCCCTTGTATCGTTCCCATGCTTCATAGAACGATTCTCCCTCCATTTGCTCAAAGTTCGTGATCTCTCTTCGCAATTTGGCAGTCGTTTGAGAGGAATAGAACCTACTCACAAACTTTTTATACACCATCTCCCAATTAGTCAACGAATTAGGTTGCAACGATAAAAGCCAATGCTTCGCTTTATCTTTCAAGGTCGTCGGAAAGCATTTCATTCTCAATTGATCTTCGTGGAGTCCAAGTGATGGAATTCTGCCCACCACAAGGTAAAATTCCCGAATGAAATTCAAAGGGTCTTCATTGGGCAAGCCTGTGAAAAGTAGGTAGTTGGTTCACGCTGCCCGCTTTCAAATCATAGTCTCTTGCCGCGGGGCCTAAGACTATCGCACTGCTGTATGGACCAATTGTTGGGAAGAGGAGATCTCCTTGACGGCGGTTCATTAGGGTACCGGCGCCCTCGCCTTCCTCCAAAGTTAGTTCGTGCCGCCAAAATTTTTTCTTCTCCATACTCCTCGTAGTACCCATAATCACGTTCCTCCTCGTAATTCCCCTATGTCCTCATACATCTTATTTCGGAAGTTCTCCCTTTTCCAAGCATTGAACGGTCGTCCCTCTCTCCTATTTTGATTATGATTCCGCTCTTGCTCGAAGTGTCTGAGTCCGTGGTGGTTTCGTTGGTTGTTTTGGGGCTGGGGCCCACCACGACCACCGTTATTGTGCTCGAACTCCTTATTTGCTCGAGCGTTGTAAGCTCGAGCTTCTTCGCGATTTCGGAATCGTTGAGGAGGTTATTGGTAAGTAAGGTTCTCTTGCATCATGATTTGATGATCGTCCCTAAGTAGATGCTCCCCGTTGTTTTCGTTGCCTGGCTCTCTTGGCTCTTCATCGTGGATAAGAGGTGGGTTGTGTGGTTCTTCATCCTCATTGTTATTTATTTGCTCTTTCACATGCATGTCATCAATTGGTGGCACGCCGTACGGATAATCATGAGGAGGGGTTTGGTTATTTCATCCTCTCCCTCGCCCACTATTCATTCCTCCTCTTCCTCCATTCTTACGACCTCCAACGGGTAGATTTTTCGCATGATGGTTGAACTCGCTTCCAATAGATTACCTTCAGTGGAAGGAAATAGTTATCTTGGTCTCGTCACTCATTCGATGCTATTGATGAATGGGGTCAATTCTCCTCTAAGGCTTCGTCGACCTTGCATCAACAACAAACAAATAACCTCATCGAGAGGCAAACCAAAGACATTATACAATTATCGACACATAAGCATTAACACAAATAAACATCATTAACACCTTTTCCATTCCCCGGCAACGACGCCAAATTTTGAGCCGAACTTTTGTGTTCCTTTTAAAATTAATTATCGGTCAACCAATACGCGTCTATGTTTGAAAAGGAGTTTAAGTTCACCTGCAAGTGAACGGGGTCACTTGTAAACTGGTAAGTTAACTCGGGTCGATCTCTCAAGGAATAGGAATTGGAATTAATGACGTTTATTATACTATTGTCAAAAATTCTATTTCTAAAACACACGATCAATTGGGTTTTTGTAAATGATTCAATGTTAACAAATTTAAAAATGAACACTTCTTGTCTCGAGGGTGTCAATCTCTCGACAAGTTATGAGAAAGCAATTAACTTGAACCAGATACTAACTACCGCATATTATGCTAACGAATGTAAATATGCTTCCTACTTATCGTGCTCCAATAATAATAAACTACTAATCAAGCGCCTTAACAACCAAATATGTTATCTCTATATCACTTACGAGGTCGTTTCAAGCACTAAACAAGATTCATAATAATTCAAACACTAAACGCTTCAAGAAATATAATAAAACCAATTACAACTTCATTCCCAAATCAAAAGCAATTGTTCATCGGATATCAATAACCCGAAAAACTCAATAGTATTAATTCCAAATACTTTAATGATCTATCAACAAATCACCATCCAACATGTTCACCAAAGTATTCATCACGTATCCCAAAAATCAAGATGATTACCAAGAACTACAAGAGAACAAGTTTAGAGATTACTAATCAACGGACTACTTTCAACGGGTAATGATGATGAACGAGCTCACTCCGAGAGTTGCGTTGAATCCCCAGGCTTGTCACGAACCAAGAATTACTGCGACGAGTGGTAGCTACGATAAACCGAACCGTGTTATGGGTGTCGTAAGGGCTTTCAGCTAGAGGTATGAGAGATGTGTCAAATCTCTCAACCTTATTGGATGGATGGAGGATTCTCTAGACTTTCAAAAGTCTCCAAGGCTGAATAATCCCGAACCCTAGACTCTCCTTCAGTTTTTAAAAGTCTTTGTCCATTTCGTAACTGAAGATTTCAAAAAATTCTACATGCATAACGTACATGTCCGATTGGACGTAGGTCTTGTCCGATCGGACGAAGGCTACTGCCCGCTGCTTCGATCGGTGCGCCAGTTCGTCCAGACAGTGTGCTCTTCACCAGTCAGTCTGATCAGGGATATACACGATCCGATCGGATGAGTGCCCTTTGGGCTACTTTGAGCGTTGCTTCTTCTAACTTTGTGCTTTGGATCCACCGGATGCTCTAGCTATATGAGAGAAATAGAGAATTATTCTCATTTGGTCTGATTAGTGATCAATAAGTCGCAAAGTTAAGCAAGAAGGTAAAAAGTGCAAAATAATGCAATTTAACCCAATCTCAATCCGAAAAAGAGAATAAAAAGACTAAAACAAGACTTGATTATGTACAGATTCGTAACAAAAATGTACGAATCACACCTCTAAATGATCAGACCTACGATAAGTAAGCATGTGATCTTTTGTCCCTTGCAAGTACCTCAATACTTTCTTTCCAGCTATCCAGTGATCTTTTCCTGGATTGCTTTGATAACGACCAAGAATTCCAACAGTAAAACTGATATCTTGCCTCGTACAAGTCTGTACATACATTAAGCTCCCAACAATTGATGCATAAGGAATATCCTTCATTTGCTTACGTTCCAATTCATTATTTGGACATTGCATAAGACTAAACTTATCTCCCTTCTGAATTGGAACAATACTTGATGAGAACTTTTCCATTCTAAATCTCTCTAAAACTTTGTTAATATATGCTTTCTGAGACAAACCCAACAATCCTTGTGATCTATCCGAAATATTTCTATTCCAATCACATAAGTTGCCTCACCCATATATTTCATTTCAAAGTTCTTCAAGAGAAATTTCTTGGTGTCATACATCAAACCAAGATCATTCGTTGCAAGCAAGATGTCATCAACATACAGAATCAGAATAATAAACTTGCTCCCACTGACTTTCAGATAAATACATCGATCAACAATGTTTTCTTCAAATTCAAAAGAAGTGGTGGTATCATTGAACTTAAGATACCATTGACGGGAAGCTTGTTTAAGTCCGTATATCAATTTCTTAAGTTTACACACCATACGTTCTTTTCCTTCTATGGAGAAAACCTCAGGTTGATCCATATAAACTTCTTTATCCAAATTACCATTCAGAAAGGCTTTCTCACATCCATTTAATGTAGCTCCAAATCAAAATGAGCCACCAAAGCTATAATAATTCTAAAAGAATCTTTCTTAAAAACTGGTGAAAATGTCTCATTATAATCAATACCACTTTTCTGAGTAAAACCTTTTGCAACAAGTCTGGCCTTATGTCGTTCGATATTGCCAATGGAGTCGCGTTTGGTCTTAAAGACCCATTTACACCCAACTCTTTTAGAACCTTCTGGCAATTCAAAAAGGTCCTAGACTTCATTCTGTTCTATAGATTTCAACTCATCTTTCATGGCATCTAACCATTTTATAGAATTATCACTTTCTGTGGCATGTGAAAATGAAAATGGATCATCATCAAATCCTAAGTCACATTCTGTCTCATGAAGATAAACCACATATTCATCTGAAATAGCATATCTCCTTTGTCTTTGAGATCTACGTAATTATGTTTCACGTGGTTCATTTACTGCAGGTTCAGTATCATTATTATGATTTTCATGGTCATTAATATGTTGTTTTTGCCCAATATTAGGCTGTTCAACAATGGGAGGAATAACAGCTTTACAAGGAGTTATGGGCAAAGGAATTTGCACCCTAACTTCTTGAATATCCAAATTTCGTGGTTCTTGGCTCCCACTAATTTCACAATTCTCAATGAACCTAGCATTTCCAATTTCAATAATTCTTGTACTATGATCAGGACAGTAAAACTTATTCCCTTTAGAATTTTCAGGATAGCCAATGAAAAAACCACTGATTGTCTTTGGATCCAATTTCTTTTCTTGTGGATTGTAAGATCATACTTCTGTCGGGCAACCCCAAACATGCAGGTGCCTTTAATTAGGTTTCCTACCAGTCCACTGTTCAAAAGGAGTCTTAGGAACTGCCTTACTAGGAACCCTGTTTAAGAAATATACGGCAGTTTTAAGAGCGTGCATCCACAATGATGTGGGTAATGAAGAATTAATTAACATACTCCTAACCATATCCAAGAGAGTACGATTACGTCTTTCTGCTACACCATTCTGTTATGGTGTACCTGGCATAGTATATTGAGCACATATACCACGATTTTCAAGGAATTTGGCAAACGGGCCAGGACATTGCCCATATTCATTATATTTTCCATAAAATTCACCACCTCTATCAGATCTAATAATCTTCACTTTTCTATCTAGTTGTCTTTCAACCTCAGTAATAAATACCTCGAGGGCGTACCGACTGAGACTTTTCATTTAATAGATAGATATAACCATAACGTGAAAAATCATCGATAAAAGTGATAAAATATCTTTCTTTTTCGAAAGAGGAAATATCAAAAGGCCCGCAGATATCGGTGTGTATTATTTCAAGAAGATGTGTGCTTCTAGTGGCTCCCTTCTTTATGTGTTTTGTTTATTTTCCCTTAATACAATTCACACAAATGTAAAGATCGGTAAAATCCAAGTTTGGAAGGATTTCGTTCTTTACCAATCTTTTCATTCTTTTATTGAAAATATGTCCCAAACATTTATGCCACAAGAAAGCAAAATTTTTATTCACTAAACCACGTTTTAGTTCCAACATTATGATGCAGGGTTAAAAGAGTCTCAGTAAAATTGTTATCGAGCTTAAGTTTATAAAGACCATCATTAAGGACACCAGAACCAATAAAAAGATTTTGTTTAAACAAACTAAAACATCCATTCTCAAATTTAATGGAATATCCAATAGAATCAAGTCTTGAAAGAGAAACCAAATAACGAAAAATGGTAGGTACATAAAGAATTTGAAACAAATCTAAATGGTATCCGGAATTTAAAATAAGACGATAAGTTACAATAGCTTCAACTGGAACTTTGACTCGATTTCCCATGTACACATACTTTTTATTTGGATTTTTGATTCGGGTCGTAAGGAATCCCTACATCGTATTTGAAACATGAGTGGTGCAACCGGAATCAAGCCACCAGGTATTATGAGGAACTTCAACTAAATTTGATTCGAAACATACAAAAGCTTTAAACATACCTTTCTTTTCGAACCATGTCTTACGTTTCAGGCAATCCCTTCGGAAGTGTCGGGGTTTCCCATAGAAATGACACTTGAGATCGTTATGTTCCTTTTTCTTGATTTGGACAAATGACTCATTCACTTTCAATGGTCCATGCTTGCTCTTTCCTTTCTTTCTTCCGACTTTCTTACCAGATCCATGATTGGTAACGAGATGAATAGAATGAGTTCTCTGATTCTTAGTCCGTGTTTCCTCCTGAACTAACATACTATGAAGTTCATTCACATTCCATTTGTATTTCATGGTGTTATAGTTCATTTGGAAAGGACCATACTCAGAAGGCAGTGAATTCAAAATAAACTGCACGAGGAAGTTATCATCCACAGTCGTCCCTAAAGACTTAAGTCTTACTGCAATGTTCGTCATTTCAATGACGTGCTCATGCATGCTATGAGAACCATCAAACTTCATGGTAATTAAAGTAGCCATTAATGTCCCAGCAAGAGACTTATCAGTAGTTTGGGAGCGTTCTCCCACTGGTATCATGAATTCCATAGCATTTTCAGTTTGAGGGAGAGTGGACTTGATGTTGTTTTCTATACTCATTCGCATAAGCACAAAGATTAGTCTGTTCGATCTTTCCCAAGCATTATGGACAAATATTTCAGTGTCACTGCTAGTATCAGTAATAGCAGCAGGCTTTTCAACTTGAACTGCTAAGTCAAGGTTCAAAACACCAAGGTGAAATTGGATTTGCTCGAACCATTCATAATAGTTAAACCCGTTAAACATAGGAACAGACGAAGCATACGAAAGAAGAGAAGCATGAATAGGTACTGCAATTAGAAGAGTTGATTGCTACATTAACGCTTTGAGATTACATAATTCGGATTCGAGAATAGAGACAATAAATGTAAATTGAAGTTCTCCTTTGGGCGATCCAACAATGTACTACATTAAACGTAATTGATTTTAAAGGCTAGATTTTTTAAATAATTGGTATTAAAAATATTTTAATTAAATATATTCGCCATCTTTGGATATGCTAACACATCTAATAAAATATCTCTATAACCACAATAATATTATTTATCATAAATATAATTGATCTACCTTTGGGTGGATCCTTAAATACTCTATAATCAATAAACGTCAATATACCCAATATTATATCATAATGTCATTTCGATTATAGCATCACATAATAATGGGTAATAGAATTTTCATTTAATTTGACATTTATAATAAACTTTCTAATTTGGTCACTTTGGTGACAAACAAATTATTCATAATATATAAGTCAAATTAATTAATAAGTATTACAACATAGTTAAGCCACTTTGATGGTTAACTAAATCATATATTAAAAAACTTCAATTACACACAATAATATTTGAAATTCAATTCAGTTATAATTAATTCATATAACAAAAGGTGGTTCGGCATGAATAGATCACTGATACTATATCAATAAAGAAAACATGATCACCTAATCATTAATAGATAAACATGAGGAACTCATAAAATAAAACTTTATCCATACAAAATCAATACCATAGGAAATAAAGTGAATATTATTCATGCCAAAACAAACGTTGTCATCCGTAATTATTGTTCACAATTATTATTAACATGCCAATTAATCAATCAGTAAACCAGTGAGCATATATTTATCCAGGCAATTTGAGTATCGATTATTGTGGGCAGAAAACCCATGAACACAGAATTATCAAACATATATGATTATCCAGGAAGTTTGAGCGTGGCCAGATATCAAAACCCATGACATATATACAGCGGATATATAAACATGATCGTAATTTATATCACATACGCAAAACATAAAATTGCACCCATACATAAATTGGAAAACCATGAGTTCATAAACCTGACTCTGATACCACATGTAAACAATTATCATGATTAATCATCAATAAAATATAAATGAGTCCCAAATCTTGAATTTCATGATTTTCACAATTAATTATAAATAATAATTATGACTAACCGTCAGCAGCCATGTCCTTTCCTTGTTCTGCCCGGTTTGATTATTGAACGTCTGATTATTGAATATATCTGATTTCTCTCTCCTTCCGTCTTTAATTCCAGTCTATGAAAGTCATGAATTGATAGATAATGAAAGAAACTGAAAAACTTTAAAAAGGCAGAGAGAGGACCAAATATAAATTTTATCTACTTGAGCAGTTATTGCAGAACAGTTAAACCACACGGTCTATCAACGTGTGCGTAGTTGATGAAAAACCAACTATTCAACTGACCAACAATATCTTTATAAAACTTATCTAGTTAAATTTATTAATTACATAAACCATCAAGTAGATATTAAGACTACTTAATTAATATCTCATTTATATATATGGCACATTGGCCACATATATCTAATATATCATGCTTAATATATGTGTGTCCGGCTCAATAACACTTCAAGTCAATAGATTTACGTACACTCACTCACAATCTGGTTCTATTATCTATGTTTCCTTTTCCTATTTTATTCATAAGACACCCTAAGAATTTCAGATCTAAAGATTTACGGGAGAATACAGAGGAGGGCACGGAGATGTTCATTAATACAGTAGTTCAATTGAATTTGCAGAAGATTGGGGTCGAGACGATAGGAAATATGCCTTGGCACGAATGAAATTAAATTGAATTAAAATACAAAAAAAAAAAAAATCCTTTTTCCAAATGTGATTTGTGGGTTTTTTTGGATTAATTCTATAGCAATGGTAAGGTAAGAATAACAATAATGGTGAAGTGATGGTGGTGGTGGTAGTTATTATTATTATTATTATTATTATTATTATTATTATTATTATTATTATTATTATTATTATTATTATTATTATTATTATTATTATTATTATTATTATTATTATATTTAAGATTATTTGGTTAAGTGGATAGAAGAGGATTTATTCTGTCATGCAAATTGGAACTCAGTGTTTGTTTAGTTTTTTTTTTTTTAAATGAGTTTTGTATAGTTGTTTTTAGAATATTTAAATGTGTTTGGTGGGATTTTATATTGGGAAATGACTACGGTGCCGTGAAGGCACCATACCTCCCAGCCCCCCTACATTTACATCCCTTGATCTTACCATTATCCATAACCAACTTTGGATCTAATGGTTCTGATTAAGTGGGGAATGGTACCTTCACGGCACCGTAGAAGTCCCCTTTATATTGTTTGTGTTAGTTTTCTTTTTCAATATGCTAGTTTTGGGGGCTATGTTGTTGCTATTTTGCTTTCGAATAAAATTATTTACTCATATTGGGTATTGAATGTTTTTTGTATTGGGTTTTCTAATATACTGGTATAATTAGAGTTAGAAGAGTGGGTTGATTTTAGAATTGAAATAAAAATATGTAATAAGACTCATAAAATGGTAAAGTTTTCCCCATCTTCTGCCTTGAAATTATTTTATATTTCTTGCTGTGAAATTAATTAATTGAAGTTTTGATAGATTGATGAACTTTCATATTTAAAGTACAAATCTTGGTTTGGAATGACTTAAATCTTTACTTGTGCTTCCAGGTTGTAATAATCAAATTGAAGTTATGAAATGTATATTTGTTTAGGATATTTATTTTGAAGCATTTTGGTTTGAGTCTAATAGATGTGTTTGTGCACAATTTGCCGAAAAATGGAGTAGTTAATATGTAATTTTGATTTGATAGTGGTATAAAATCGATTGGATATCATTTCGTTTCGTTTCAATAGACAATAGTGTAAAAAAAAATTGAGGGAGATAAAATTTTTTGGGGAACTAATGATTGGATATAAAAACTATTTGTTTGTAAATATGTGATTGGATATCCGACACCAAAAACAATCTCAAAACCCAAATAAACAATTATTTCAAGCCAAAGTTCTGGCCACTATCGAATCACCCAAAACTCAAAACCGACCCAACAAACTATCAACAATTGTTTCAAGCTAAAGTTCTGGCCACTATCGAACCACCCCAAACCCAAAATCGAACCGACAAACTGTCGAATCTATCTGTCACCATTCTTTTCTCAACCCACCACAGTCGCCAACGCTGTCGAAACCACCACCACAGCCGCACAACAGTGGACAACCCCAAACGAAACCCGAACCGTCTCTGCTGCCTACCAATCCAATCCCGCGGCCCGACTTTTCGAAAAGCCCGAATTCCCGAAAAACCACAAAAACCACCACCACCACCACCTGCTTCCCGAAAAAAAAAACATCGACTCCGTTTCAGCCATCACCACCGCCGCCTGAACGGAACCCAACACCAACCCCACGAGAACCGGCCGAAGAATCTGACCGAGCCGCAATGAACCACCCAGCCATTTCAAAGCCCAAGAACCGAAACCATAACCTATGAACCCGAGGATCGAGACGCAATTTCAAAAACCCAACCAGCCGACCACCAGAGCCACCCCCACGTTAAATCGTCGGCCAAACCCATCATCTTTCAACCATAGCCGCGACGCCCAGCTTCCTCCGGGACCAAATCCGAAAATCGCCACCCCAACCGCCGCTCTTCAGCCACTGACGAAGAAAAGTCGGCAAACCCATAAGAACGCCGCCACTTCCTTCTTAAGTCGGAGCCCCGCCGTTGTCGCAGCCACCGTCGCCGTCGCCCCAATTGCCGCTGCCCTCGCCGGAGCCACCGCCGTGGAGAAATTGAAGGAGGATGATTCGCCGACGGGACCCGAACTCCTACCGACGCGCGTCGTTGCCGGAGGTTTTGCCCGATCGCCGATTTCCGTTCTTGGAGAAGAAAGTGGCCGGCCGATTCCCGTTTCACCGATTTTCTGTTTTTGGAAAAGGAAGGGGATAAGAAACGGGCAAGGAAAAAAGGAAAGAGAGAGAGTGGAAAAAAAATTGTCTGACGAAAAATAAATTAGCATTAATATCCATTCACTTCTTCTTTTTTCATGAGATGTGTGAAAATAAAATTGGCTTCCAAGCGCCACCTAAGTTTTTATTTTTGTTTTTCATGAGATGGAGCATTTTTTAAATTAATTTATTAATTTACCATAGCTATAAATTAAGACTGTCACTTATATTTTCTGATTTACTAATAACCCGAACTTTATACATAATTCTAGTCTGAGAATAGCTGCAAGTGTCCGTATTTATGAAATCATGTAGATTATATATATATATATATATATATATATATATATAATATATATATATATATATATATATATATATATATATATATATATATATATATGATTAGGTTCAAATGAGAACCATGTCCTTATATGTGAACCTAGGTCAATTATGGGCCTTAGATCTAATTAAATGGATGGATCAGATTTTTTTGTGTATTTCCTTATTTAATTAAAAGCATTAGGATTGTATAATAAAAGCACTACTGGTGTATATAACTGAAAATATTAATAAAGCACTGTGATTGTATAATAAAAGCACTGCTGGTATATAATAAAAACACTAGTTCGCAGGTTCGCATATAAAGACATGATTCTCATTTGAACTCACCCATATATATATATATATATATATATATATATATATATATATATATATATATATATATATATATATATATATATATATATATCAACATGCAAATGGTGACGTGCAATTTTTTTTATTTAATTTAAATATTTGCATGTTACTTAATGTGAATTAGATCATTATTATGGTAAAAGCAAGCTTACTTGGTTAATATTTTCATACATTCTTTATTCATAGGATAATTATAAAAACTACTCTTGACGCTTGATCTAAGTACAAAAACATCATCTCTCTTTCAAAACTACAAAATACCCCCTTAAAGATAGTTTTTTTAATTTTTAATTAGACTAAATTCGGGTAGTTTAATTTTGAGATAATAGGACAGTAACTTTTTTAAATAGAAGGTGATGTGCTTTTAGTTCATTGTGGCTCATTTACATAAAATTCAAAACTTTGACGCGTTATGAATGTTTATTTTAGCTAAAATGGAAGACATACAATTTTTTTTTTTAACAACATAGAGCATAGTAATATTGGATTTTTTTCTTTAATTAAGTATGGTGTTATCAGAAGAACACAAGTGAAGTAAAGCCTACTAATATTGTAGCACATGATTCCCAAACTTTACAAGACTCGGGTTTTATTTCCTTGACAAGCAATCACAACCGAAAAGTTTCCCGCAAGGATATTAAACTTGTAGGTTGTTATTTTATTTCTCTTGTCATTTTCGGCTCTCCATGTGATGCGACCAAAAGGGTATTGACCTTAAATATGAAGTCCGCTATCTGAAAGATTTTCAAAAAACTCCTGGCGACCTGATCAAACTTCCAGAAAGGTCCTCGCGATCTGTATAACCTACAAAACAGAACCCAAGCCGGGCGGCCCCACCGTAGCCCCCCCGACGCTTAAGTCAGGTAGTGTTCGAGAGAGATGTGCGAGAGCTCAATTGTGTGTAACAACTAATAAATCAATGTGGAGTAAAAAGTGAGGTCTGTGTTCTCTTTGTATAAACAATAGATGAGAGACGTGTTCAGAGACTTATTCTTAACCTAGGGTCCTCGTCACCTCTATAAGAGCTCGCTTCTCTTAAAGGAGATCTCCTAGAGGAGAGCTCGCTATAATATCCATAAGTTTCGTGATCCATGATAATTAGAGATGAGAGAATAATATGAGTTTCGTGATAGAGAGAGGGGCGGAGTTTTGAAATAAGAGCATGTAAGGGCCTGAGAGATCATGAAGTTTAGGGCCTCAGAGATGAGCATCAAAGCGTATGATTGAGATTTGAGAGCATAAGATCAGTTGTGAAATAAGGGCCTGAATCATCTATTTATAAGATAAGAGAAGTACTCCCAATTTAGGGTTCCCCTCTCCTATTAAAACTATAATACCATAAATAGTGATCGACTTAGAATTAGGATTACTCCTGTATGCTAAGTTCTCATAAATAATAGAACTCTCGCGTAAATTAACATAGTAACCATTGGCCAATAAGCCTGTCCATAAATTTAGTCCGTCGGGACCCCATAAAGTAGTTTGCATTAGCCCATCAAAAGCCCCAAAACCATGAGGCCCAACTCCCAACGCCGAGCTACCACTTAGCGTCGAGCTGAAAAAATAATACATATATCATATGAGCTTCCTACCTCGTATAAGATCTCACTACTCCCATACGTCAGGTCGATACCCTTCAAAACAGCTCGCCCAACTCCCAGAAGGAATGCACCTTCTAAGAAATGAGGTAGCTTACCAGAATATACATAAATATCTGCATGTTGCAGACGTGAATATTTAATATCGTATCATCTAGTTCCCCACATTTTGGTTGGTTGAGGTAGGGAATTAAGTAGAATGTAATCATGAGTTACCTCGGCAGTCAAACAATCACGCTTCTTGAAAAGAGCACAGTATCTTTATTTTGGAATAAGGTGACCAACAAGCCAACTTGTGGCTGTGGTCTGACTATTCTCTAGTAATACAATCGTTTCTTATTCGAAATAATATCTATTATACATATTGGCATTCCATATCTTTTGTCCCATGCTAGTTGCATAGGTATGGTCCTGATGAAGTTACTTTATTACGGTAGATTGGTCTAGCAGAACCGTGAGATAATCTAGCACGTAATGTAACTCGTCGAACTTGTTCCCAGTCATAGGGTTACGCCATAATGAGGATGCAGGCCTTTCCCGTTAAGACTAGTACTTAGTGTATGTGGACCGCGTCTCATCG
>BMAC01000094.1:1106779-1145461 GCA_014905375.1 Phtheirospermum japonicum
TGCAAGAACCTTGTGATATAGCTTATATGTACAGTACGATCCCTTCGCGATCTATGTCCCGATTGAACAAGAGGTATTGGTTCATCGAGACCTCTTTATAGTTCAAATAACTGTGTGTACGTTCTAGGTTCAAGATAATCCGTTCGTGTGTGACTTAGAGAAACACATTTCTCTAAACACCCCCACTATCAGCTCTGGCCAGAGACTCGTCCGAGGATTTATCAACCATCAGAACACACAGGACATCCAGTGGCAGATTGTGTGTGTTGTAATGTACATGTGATGTGCAGGATGTGTGTTATTATATGCATGCGTATGTGATATACATATATATATTAGATGCATGCTTGATATATATATATAATATGTATAAATAGAATCTGCATGCGTACTTAATGATTTCTGCATGCTGGTGTAGTGTAGTATGTATGAAATATTTGTATGTGTGCTGTGCATGTTGATGTTATGTATTATATATAGTTAATAATAAATGCATGCATGTTAATTAAATATTATATATATATATATATATATATATATGTTTATATGATATTTATATATATATATAACATTTAATTAAATATATGATTAATATATTATTATATATATAATTGTTATATATATGTTTAACATATTAATAAATATATATATATAATTGTTATATATATATATATATGTTTAATAGAAATTATCATGCTCGTTTGATTTTGTGAAAATCAAATTGTTTTATTTATTAAAAGCAATTAAAACATTATTTCAATTAATTGATTTTAAAATTGGGCCGTCGTCAATTGAATTTGATTCAATTACCTTTTATTTAAAAAAAATTTGTTTTCCGCTGCGCGACGGTACCACTGATTCCCAACACTTTAACCATCACTTCCCATTTAAAATCATTAAATACGCCTCTGCACCATATCGGACACGCGTCATCAGTCAGTTACATCGTAATATATTTAATCCACTTGATGCGATAAAAAAGATTGGTGACTCAAGAATATGGGGTACTGATCTTAAATATGAAGTCAGCGACCTAAAAGATCTTCAAAAAGTTACTGGCGACCTGATCAAGCCTCCATAAGGCTCCTCGCGACCTGCATAACTTGCAAACAAAACCCAAACCAGGCGGCCACGGTGTAGGCCCTCCGACGCTTAAGTTAGGTAGTGTTCGAGAGGATGTATGAGAGCTCAATAATGCGCAAGAGCTAATAAATCAATGTAGAGTAAAAAAAGTGGGGCATGTGTCCTCTTTGTATAAACAAGAGATGAGAGACGTGTTTAGAGACGTATTCCTAACCTAGGGTTCTTGTCACTTGTATAAGATCTCATTTCTCTTAAAGGAGATCTCCTAGAGGAGAGCTCGCTATAAAATCCATAAGCTTTGTGATCCCTGATAATTAGAGATGAGAGAATAGTATGATCTCCATGATAGAGAGAGGGCGGAGTTATGAAATAAGAGCATGTAAGGGCTAGAGAGATAATGAGATTTAGGGCCTCAGAGATGAGCACCAGAGCATATGATTGAGATTTGAGAGCATGAGATGTGAGAGCATAAGATCAGTAATGAAATAAGGGCCTGAATCCTATATTTATAAGATAAGTGAAGTACTCTCAATCTAGGGTTCCCCTCTCCTATTCAAACGATAATACCATAAATAGTGACTGACTTAGAAGTAGGATTCCTCCTGTATGTTAAGTTCCCATAAATAATAGAACTCTCCCTGAATTAGCATAGTACCCATGGGCCAATAAGCTCGTCCATAGATTTAGTCCCTCGGGACCCCATAAAGTAGTTTGCATTAGCCCATCAAAAGTCCAAAAATCATGAGGTCCAGTTCTCAACGCCGAGCTACCACTTAGCGCCAAACTGATAAAATAATATCTATATCATAAGATATTCCTACCTCGTATAAGAGCTCGCCACTCCCATACGTCAAGTCGCTAACCTTCAAAATAGCTCTCCCAACTCCCAGAAGGAACACACCTTCTAAGAAATGAGGTCGCTTACCAAAATCTACATAAATACCTCCATGTTGCTGACGTGAATATTTGATGTCGTATCAGCTAGTTCTCCACATTCGAAAGTCAAACAGTCATGCTTCTTGAAAAGAGCACAGTACCTTTAACCATCACTTCCCATTTAAGATCATTAAATACGCCTCAACACCATGTCGGACAAGCGTCAGCAGACCGTTACCTCGTAATATATTTAATCCACTTTATGCAACCAAAAAGATTGGTGCCTCAAGAATATGGGGTACTAACCTTAAATATAAAGTCAGCGATTAGGAAGATCTCCAAAAAGCTCCTGGCGACTTAATAAAACCTCTAAAAGGCTCCTCGCGACCTGTATAACCTTCAAAACAGAACCCAAGTCGTGCGGCCCCGGCGTAGGCCCTCCGACGCTTAAGTCAGGTAGTGTTAGAGAGAGATTTGCGAGAGCTCAATAGTGCGTAAGAGCTAATAAATCAATGTAGAGTAAGAAGTGAGACATGTTTCCTCTTTGTATAAATAAGAGATGAGAGGCGTGTTTAGAAACATATTTCTAACATAGGGCCTCTTCACCTGTATAAGAGTTCGCTTCTCGTAAAGGATATCTCCTAGAGAAGAGCTCGCTATAAAATCCATAAGTTTCGTGATCCATAATAATTAGAGATGAGAGAATAATATGAGCTCCGTGATAGAGAGAGGGGCGGAGTTATGAAATAAGAGCATGTAAGGGCTTGATAGATCATGAGATTTAGAGCCTCGGAGATGAGCATTAGAGCGTAAGATTGAGATTTGAGAGCATGAGATGTGAGAGCATAAGATCAGTTGTGAAATAGGAGCCTGAATCTCCTATTTATAAGATACGAGAAGTACTCCCAATCTAGGGTTCCCCTCTCCTATTAAAACTAAAATATCATAAGTAGTGATCGTCTTAGAATTAGGATTCCTCCTGTATGCTAAGTTCTCATAAATAATAGAACTCTCGCTGAATTACCATAATAACCATGGGTCAATAAGTCTGTCCATAGATTTAGTCCACCGGAACACCATAAAGTAGCTTGCATTAGACCATCAAAATCCCAAAAACCATGAGGCCCATATCTTAACGCCGAGCTACCACTCAGCGCCGAGCTGGTAAAATAATACCTATATCAGATAAACGAAAAGACTTCTATGAAAAGAAATGTGAGTTTGGCAGGAACTTTTCTATTTTTACTGATTATCGTATATTATAATGTAAAATCTCTCCATACAACAAAGATAATCCAATATTCTATTTTTGTCCGTCCACAAATATAATCCAGTTACTCTATTTAACATATCATTAAACTTTCATTTTCACACATACCCTTAATTAGTATTCTTGAAATACTAATATTCTACATGGTTAATTGAAAATTGATGATTACAATGTAAATCCTACTATTTTAATAATAAATATACTAATTCCAACACTGATTTCTATAATCATTAATTGACATTAATAAACTCAAGAAGGGTATAATTAGAAAACACCAATTAAATTAATGACTTAACTATATAAACTACTCATTTCTTCATTTGTGTGAAACCAATTGCAGGACTATCATTTTGGAACGGAGGGAGTATATAGATATAAATTTACCACGTAGTGTGATTGTTTGGTAACATTTTTAATTAAAAGTGCATTATAAAATGGATTTTTAATATTGTATTTTCCAATAGAGTAGGTGTCATGTCTCATGTCCGATTATTACTATTTTATGAATTCTAAGCCGTAATATGGATCAAGTTTTAGGAAAATCCTACGGTGCCTTCAAGGCACCATACTCCCACCCCCTCCTGCATTTACAATCGTAGATCTTTTAATATAAAAAATCTAAAATTGATCTAATGGTTACTATTGAACCCCATGAAAAGAGGAATGGTGTCGTGGAGGCACAGTAGAAGTTCCCCAAATTTTATTCCAAATATACTCAAATTAATTTCTCATGGCATAACGCTTCTAAGGCCAAGAGTTGCACTTTCGAAGTAAAAATTGGCACTTCACTTTTAATAATGAATCTATTTCAAAAAAAAAATTTGATGCTATTTTATTCAAAATAATTTTTTTTAATTTGTTATTTAATGTCTCTAATCATAAGCTTACTTTTTTTTATTTGTTAAGTCAGTGTGACACTTTTAATTAAAATATAATATTCTAGGGTAGAAACAAAGCTCCATCTCTATAGAAATTTTGCCTGAATCGCCAAACCCTAAATTCTCAAACCCAGATACAGCTTCTGATACCGACTCTATAGAAACTCACCTTGAGCGACGTAGTCGGAAAAGAAATGGACCCGCACCCAAACTTTTACCCTAACCTGATCTAACGGTTGAACCGGAAGGGGATGTCCTTAGACCGAACTCGAGGCTCAAACCCGAGCTTTGACTGAAAATATACCTGAGGGAATTTCCATGAAAATCAAAGCATATTCAGATCGTGTAAGATTGGTAATAAATAAAGGAGATCAAGTAAAGGGAGTTTTTTTTTTTTAAGAGTGTACTAGATTTTGCAAATGAAAGATACAGAAAGGAACCACAAGGATGCAAAAGATACATGTCAGAAATAACAATCAGGACAACAGCTCATAATAAATCAAACCCCGATCATGTTCATTAATAACATAGAGAAAGTCATATCTGCAATTAGATCAACAGAGCAATATTATAAGAGGGAGATAATGGTTAAGTGATTAATCGGAACAATACCGCCTTATGTGTCGATTCTATGGGAAACGGCAAGGACCAGATTTCCACCGACGTCGATAGATCGAATCGGCAGCCCCAGGATAAGATCAAAGGTGATCCAGCTCAGATATCCCTTCGTGGTCCAATTTTGTCAACAAACCGAAACACCTTGGGATTGAGGATACGGGACGCCACACAGCCCTCCACTGCCGGTAGCAGCCCCCGAAAAATAGCTCAATAGCCTCTCTCTGCAACTTGTCTTTTCATGCTCCCGACTTGCGATTAACAAATTTCTGAGACCTGGAAGGACATATATCATATGTAGAACCCTAGTTTTTTTATGAGTGAATTAATCATCTTTGATTTTGTCCTATCTGGAAGCGGGACAAAAGAGAGCGAGAGAAGAAGGGTAATACAGAGCGGAAGCTATCAGAAAGATGGTGGTGTGCGGGTGGGTCACTATTCTTCGGAGGGTTACAGTGAGAGGCGTTGATGGAGTGAGTCATCCTAGGCTTTCTAGAGGCCGTGCAGTTGAAATTTATTGATAGAGTATTTAGAGGTCTCGGCCAATTTTCAATTTCAAATCCCTAATTTCTTTTTTGCAATTATGAGTCTGCAATGATGGGCGTTGAAAGGTTTAGGTAGAGATGAGGTGATACGTGACGAAGGAGTTGAGTCAGGCAGGCAGTAGGTTTTGAATGTTTTTAATTCGTAAAGACTTCGGAGAACGGTATTATTACCGTTCTATATCAAATAATACATCTAGAACGGTTTTAACAATACCATTCTGGAAAGGAAAAATATGGGCGACAATAAATTCCATTTACGCGGTATTTAATTGAAAAAGACTTTAGAGAACGGTTTTATTAAAACCATTCTGGATTGACGTACATTCCAGAACGATATTAAAATAACGTTCTGGATTGTACACTTTCCAGAACGGTTTTATAATACCGTTCTGGAATGTACACATTCCAGAACGTTATTCGAATACCGTTCTGGATCGACTCATAATCCAGAATAATTTTTCCATAACTGTTCGGGAATGTCTACTTTCCAGAACGGTATTGTAAAATCGTTCTGGAAAATCATCTATCCAGAACGGTAATTTCAAATACCGTTCTAGAAGGTTTAATCCAGAACAGTATTTTAAATACCGTTCTAGATGCACCAGGATGTTCTATTCTAGAATGCAGTTTCTGTACTAGTAACATCAGTATAACACTTTCTACAATTAAAACGACACTATATATAAAAAAAACATAATTCAAAAATACGAAAACCTTGAATGTGGAACCCATGCCCATTTTGCCACCTGCCCTCGCCATCATTTCACTTTGCATCACCATACTCCGGATATGCAGAGTTTGGCCTGAAATCACCTATTCATTTCCTCAATTCATTCATGCATATTATCGAGCATGTTTAGTGCACCTGATTCAACCTTTCGTGACTAATAAATTGATTGTTGGAGTTGTCAAACACAATATCCACAAATGCAGATAACACTTGGTGCCCGGCTGCTTCCTGTCAAGCAGAAAACCAAAGAGCACTTGCTTCAAAGTTAAAAGAATACTTTAGCAAAATTGATATATTTTTAAAGGGAGATTTTAAAGGAAGTTTAAAATTGGGTATATATATTTTTTTATTCGATTATATTTTCAATTTAAATCATATAGGAACATATCATTTTAAATATAGAGACAAATCTATATTACCATAATTGGAGAAATAATATAGTATAAATTTATAATTAGATATGCAGTTAGACTAAACATATTGATATATTATAAAAGCACAAGTTTATAGCATTATCTGTTATCAAGTAAACATGGCATCAACATAGAAAATATAAGAGGAAGCAACAACAGGACATGGAATAACATTCAGAAGCACCACTCAGAATGATTTAGTGCAATTAGAAGAAAAAAAATATAAGGCATGTGAAAGTGCGGTAATACAGAAACATTACTTTGTATCTTAAGGTCTTGTAAGTTCCATAACCATCATCTGCGCGGACATCATAATGAACAATTCATGAATACAGCTTGAGTTAAATATACTAACTCATCAATCATGGGAATAAATTCATTGGCTGGCTAGATATGAACAGATTGAGTATCCTGCCAATTTAAAGTAAAAAAAATGATATGAATAAATGTAGCAAAACATATGGAGAATAAAAGAAGGCAATAATATTTTAAGGAAAAAATAATGATATTTTTCCTACAATTTTGGTATGCAGCTGAAATCTACTCGACCAGATTCACATTTCAGCTACATAAAAAATTAGTTCCAATACAAAAACATATTGAAAACAAATAATGCAACAAACTAAGAATGAAAATCTTCAAGTAAACACCATTTACATAATGAGGCACTTAATAAGCTCAATTGAATAGCAATACAACGCTGACACGGTTAAGCATTAAAGGGAAATCTTAAAGGGAGTTTAAATAGGCAAATCCCCCAAAATAAGAAATTCAAATCAATTAGTCCAAGTTACTTAATAAAAAATAATCGAGCAAACCAAATCTTTGCATAGGATGAACTTACCATGTTACCACACATCTTACAAAATCAATTTAATCTTCAATTAGAGAAAATTCAAACTCATGAAATTAACCTTTTTTTTTTTTTGTTTTATCAATAAATGAAGTAAAAAATCAAAAAACAATGTAACTAACTATTTGAAATGTCGTAGACATATATAGACCGAATTTCCCAACCACTAAACCCACCATCTCAATCGTCAAAAGCAATTAATTTCTTAAATTGTAAAAAAAGAGCCAACTGAATCAAAATATGAGACCAAACAATGTGAACATATTCTTTGAATTTAAAAAAAAAATGATGATTACCTAATGAAAAAAAAAAGAATGGGTATTAGAATCGGATACATACCTTGAACGGATTGAGCGTCGTTCCAAAATCTAAAAAGAAAATAAAATAAAAAATGGGTTATTTAAACCACAAAAAAGAAAAAACAAACATCCACTAATATTCATTTGCTTAAATCAATTAAAAATAGTATTCTCAGAAAATTCACCAATGATAAGATCTGTAGATCATTTGATTTTTGTAAACAGAACCAACAATTTAGTTTGAACAAATTCAAAAAAAAAACATTGAATATGGGATGAAAATCAAATATTTCACAATTAGATTACAAAAAGAGACCAACAAAAAATATAAATTGAAGAAAGAAAACAAAAAATAGAAGATTACAGATAGGAAAAATACATGACAAATTGAATACATGCCGAATTGAATTATAACCTAGACCCACCTTTCCGTCAGAAGAATCCGCCTTCAGATACTGATTTTTATTTCAATCGACAAACATATCGATTTGACCTTTTCAAATATGAAATCTTGAATCATTACCAATCGATAAACCAAAATCAAATCAATTACAATTCACGCTAGAACTCAAATGATCCAAAACAGTAAAAATCAGGGATCGGCTGCAAAGTCAATTTTTACAAATTAAAAAAAAAACTAAACTGCCAGGGAAAGAAAAGATCTTATAATATCATCAATCTACGTATTAATAGTGAATTTGAAGAAGGTAGAAATAAACAGTTTATCTGGTTAGAAGAATTGTGAATTACAAAAGAAAAAAATATCGGAATGAAGAAAGGAAGAAAATGAGATTTTGAAAAATCAATTCATGAAAGATAAATGTGTAATTATTGATAAAATAGTTATCGGGATTAATAACCCAACCCAAATCAATTAGTTGGTAAAATGGTGTTTCACCAATCTTACCAAATAGATCGATGAAGAAAAGTTAAAAGGATACATACAAATCGAATAAAATATATTTGAACAAATCAAATCATTCAAATCAAATATATATTGAACAAACAGCCTCAAGAATCACCTGTATACAAATAAAACTTATTTTACAGAAGAATTTTAAAGATCTATTCTGCATAAATTTTACATATCGAGAAAACAGAAGCACGACAAACAGGTCTCTAAAAATTTAAGATCGATTTTTATGAAAAAGAAATCGATCGGGAATTGAAAAACAGAAGCACGACAAACTATCTGAATTATCATTTTTCGGATCGATTTTGATGATCGATTTTCCAGATTAAAAAAAATAGATCTTGGACGAGGTATTCAAATCTCCACAGTAATCAAAATTTCCCATATCGGAAATATTGGACAGAAGGTATTGCTTTTTTTGATAATTATTCGGCGTGAGAAATGCGAAGATATTAGGTGAGGAATATTGGATTAAATAGTTAGATCGGGAGGAAGATTAGGTGAAGAAGATTGGACAAAAAAAATTAACTAAAATAGAAGAAAAATGTTGTTATTTACACCCTCTCATAATTTTGGCCTTGTCCCAAAATAAATTCCATTGAATCACAACTCGACACCTCAGCTTTGGAGACACCTCATTGGGCCACCTATTCCCCAGAATGCTCTCCAYTTGATAACTCAACACTAATAGTTAGCACAATTTACAACARTGGTGRATATATATATATATATATATATATATATATATATATATATATATATATATATATATATATATATATTAGTTGCCTCTTGCAAAAGTCGTTCAAATGTAAGTTTTGTGTTCAGTGTATCATTAGCAACATTATATTGAACATGTATTTCACTTATATTCTATTCAATTCAGTAACTTAAATTGACAAGATTAAATGTTTAATATCTTGACAAATCTTAGTTGTTTATATATATATATATATATATATTAGTTGCCTCTTGCAAAAGTCGTTCAAGAACAAAAAGTAAGTTTTATGTTCAGTGCATCATTAGCAGCTTTATATTGAACATGGATTTCACTTATGTTCTGTTTAATTTAGTAACTTAAATTGAGAAGATTAAATGTTTAATATCTTGACAAGTCTCAGTTGTTTCATTTTGACATGGGATTGCTTAAGTGACATTTAAAATTATTAATGTATTAATGGATTCCATTGGACAACCGATTGCATTCAATTGATCACACAAGAGTTTGAACTTCTTATCATAATCGTCCACAGAAGAACTACCGCGGCGTAGAGAAAAGAGTTCTTCACGAAGTTGATGCTGACGCTATACCGACGAGAACACACCCTCAAGGGTTACCCATGTTTCTCGCTAGGGGGACGAATCAATGACTTATGAAGCCACATCTTCAGAGAGGGAAGTATACAGCACACTCAGAATTTTCCTGTCCTTCATCTTCCAAGACGTGTATGCGGGATTGACCAATTGAACGTCGGCCTCAAATATGATGGTAGGCGACGAGCAATGGTGGATCCGTCGAGGAAGCCCATTAAGTCAAAGCACTCCGCCATATGCATAATCTGACGGTGCCATGGGAGATAATTCGTGGGATTCATTTTGATAGCGGCAACCATGTTGATCATGTCGTGATAGGGAGGGAATCATTTGTGGGAGCAGCCATTGAAGAAGCTAGTAGATGCGTCACCAATGGGGACCAGTCTGGTGATAGACATGACGGAGTGGACGAGTCCGATCGTAATGGTGAACTGCGTAGAGCGGCAGCCGGAGAAAGGAAGAAAAAAGAATTTAAGGTTTAGGATCTTTTGGCTGATACTATATGAGAAGATTTGGAAATCACCAATGAAAGTTGGTGATGGTTTAGACTTCTATTTAAATATAAAGGAATCACAAAAGATACAACAATATCAAAAAGATACAACAATATCCCTCAATTAAAAGGGAGATAAAAACGGAAATAAAAGAATATATCCTAAAGATATACACAATCAATGGCTTTAACTATTAGCCTTATCAGGATGTAATAAGAGTATATGAAATGTAAAGCTGATTTTGATTAGCGATTGAGATTTTTTTTTAAATTTTATTTTTTAATTCAGGCAATTACTACAGAATACATAGATTACCAAGAACAAGTCTTAAGCAACATCTCAAATTTTACACAAGTATATGACTAAAATGAATCAAAAACCTGGAAACTATAGTAAAATCTTGTTATTCAATATTTAAATATTTTTGTATATCCAAAAATCAAAATACGTGGTCATCGAGTATTAAACAATAACATTACTCTTATGCTGTAAACTTTAACTGTGAATAGATACAAACTTGTTTCTGGCGAAACTGAGAAACATTTAGTGCTAGTCAATCTGGAAAACAAGGTCAAGCATAAAATTCTCATCTTTCTAATCACGTATATATTTTTGTCATTTTCATCTACACAAGTATTTGATAATATTCATGTTTTTTCTTTTATATAGAGCATTGATGGTTCGAGATTGGAAAAAGTATTGGAATCAGTCCACATCGATGCCAACAAGAACACCATTCTAAGAGATTTATCTTCCATGGTTAGTGGCATCGGGATGGGTAAGAGCCTTAAAGTATATGTATATAAAAATGAAAATAAACCAGCTTAATTACCTAACATTTAGTTTCTTACATATTGTGCATTCATGAACCTTTGCTCTTACTTATATAAGGTTTTTAGAGGAGGATTTTGCCAAAAGTTATTGAGTTTCTTGATGTTGTTGAGACTAAAGATTCCTCTTTACTCCATCTTAGCTCCAAAACTCTATAAACCTTATTCCATTCATCGTTCAAATCTTTTTTTTCAATTTATTACAGGGACAAAGTTGAAGGACTTTGTGACCACAATTCAGTCCAGCTTTTAATGATTCCTCAAGACTTCATCCAGATGACCTTCAAGGAATTTAGACTCAACATGCGAGTTTTTTTTTTGAAGTTAGTAATGAATTAGCTAATGATGAGTAGCATGTGAGACTTAGGTTGGTTTTTAGCTGTTTCATTCAAGATTTGACTTGGATGTGATTAAAATTTTTATCTTGTGTAAGGTTTGTTAGATTTTTGAAATTATAGCGTGGTTGGATAAATTATTACCTTGTATTCAGTTTGATATTTTAACTTATATTTTGGTTAGATAAACTGTTAATTGTTACTTTGGGCAATGTGAGAATTTTTTAACAAATTGTCGATTGGGATTCACATAAAATGGATTATATATATATATATATATATATATATATATATATATATATATATATATTTCACATTGGTTATAATATAGACTGATGTTAGAACATGCATTTTAAACACCATTTATGATTGGACCGATGTAAATGTGATTTTCAAAAAATTGTACTTTTATATCGATCTTCTAAACAACAGTTGTAAAAGCACCTAGTTACATCGGTTGTAAAATCGATGTAAATGATCCCGACTTTTACTACGATTGATACTACAACGGATAAAAAAACTGATAAAATTGTTGAAATTAACTGATGTAAAAGGCTATTTTGTAGTAGTGGGTATAAAAGGATGGATTACATATAATGTGAAGTGTGATACTTGTATCTAAAACTCAGTATTAACTAGAAAATGAAAAATATAAAGACTTGATATTTGACACAACTGGTGTGATTATAGTAGCAGCATAATGCATAGGTAAATTACTCTGCTATGATTTTACAAAAGTCCGGAGTTTCTCAAACATGTCAATAGAGAATACAGAAGGATCTGGATCAGACCTCAGGGGTGTCTAATGAAAAAGAAACAAAATTAGTAGATGCAGATTCTGGGGTATGTCTTGGGCTCATACGGCTGTACAACTGCAAGGATAGACAATCACATGAAAACATTTATCAATGATGTGGCCACAAAATCCATAGTGAGAACACTTTGTCTTCTTAACATCTTTTTGGAAAGATGGTTTATATTGTTTTGAAGGGTTATTGATGTGTCTAAAGAATTTGTACCACCAATAAATGGGATGAACGCTTCCAATCTCCTCTTCATCTCAACTAACCTGCAAGACAATCATCGGGGTGCTCTTGGTGTAGACACTCTAACGTTCAGGTTAGAAATTGAATCGATTGATGTATGCATATAAAGTATGTGCAAAGTGTTTATATTTAAAATAAATGTCTGAGTCCCTATTTATAAGAAATAAAATACTTGATCAATAAGCAAGAATTCCTCTTTTATAATGAAACTAAGTATCCGCATACCAAACAGAGACATATTTCCTTTATGACACTTTTCTGAATTACTGCTCTAACTCCTAATAACTTTTGGGGCTAAAAGCCCAGAGTTCATTCACAGAGCTGGCCATTTGCTACGTAGAACTTACAAATTAGTGGGACAATCTACTCTTAGGCAGATAGGTCCCCAACATACTACGGGCTGAAGAATGTTCGCTCGTCAAGACTTCAGTTCGGCCAGGCCGGTCCAATTGAGCCTCATTATTTACCATATTAGAAGTTTGTTTGCATGTAAAATTATGTTTTTTAAGGGAATATTTGATAGAATTTTATAGTCTTAACATGCAATTTTCCTATTTTTATGTATTTCTTGGAAAATATTACATATTTGGTATTTTTGGTATTTCTCATAAATTAACGAAAGGTTTTCGAATCTATGTTGAACACAAGCGTTCAGAACCCTGTATTAGATGACCAAAAGATCACAAGGAAATAATAAAGATGATAAGAAGTCAAAAACGGGAGCTAAGGTAGTGGTAGTAAGAAGATTTGAAGAGTTTAAGTTGTATTCGATCCTTGTTTTAGCCATAATTCTCTCATACGGAGTTCGATCGAGGTGAATCAAGTTTCTACAAAAATCTAAGAGATAGAGGAAAAAGCTTTCATGAATAAATCTAAGTCTATTTTGATTATTTTAAGAGTCAAGATTGGATTAGAAGGTTCACCCGAGTTGCCACCCACCTTGCAACTAGGGTGCACAAGTCGTAGATCACAATGTTCAACACACCCAACTTAGGACCTAAATTACCACCCGAATTAAAAATCAAGTTCAGTTGAAATCACATAGTGGTTGTTCGAAATCATTTAAGATTTAAATCATTCACTAACCCGACTTTCTAGTCAGGTGCGGCACGAGATGTCAAGTTTAATATTTATACTTTTTCTATCATTTTCTTCACTAACTACTAGTAGATGTAAGTAGGAGTCGATGCCATAAGAAGTGTGAATTATATTGTAGTAATTTTATGTTAATTAAATAATAAAATGGCTAATAAGGGAGGAATTGTTGGTAATTTAAAATATAAAATACTAGTACTACAAATAATAAAAATAAATTAAAGCGTAGTAAAAATATGGATAAAAGTAACATAAGAAAACTATGGTTCCCCCTAGACTAAATATAATCGATTGTGATGTCTAATTCTGCTCTCTCTCTCTCTCTCTCTCTTCTTGAACTAATTGGCCCGAATAACAATAAGCTCTGTTATCCAGATTTTCCCTTATCAAATAATTAGCTAAAATAGTTGAGTTTGTGGCGCGCAAAAAAGGCCTAGATAAGACAGGATTGGCTAAGGACGGATGTCCTGAAATTTGCCTGACCTGATTGTCAGTATAAGCCACGATTGGCTAAGGACGGATGTCCTGAAATTTGCCTGACCTGATTGTCAGTATAAGCCAGGATTGGCTAAGGAACGGATGTCCTGAAATTTGCCTGACCTGATTGTCAGTATAAGCCACGATGGCTATTCGGCTAAATTTCACTATTGAATAACCTAGAATAAGTTAGAATTAATGCATTATCAGCTTTTAGAACTACAAAAATAGGCTAGTCTAAGCAATAAGCATAAGCTTGATTTATTTAACTTAGTTTGTATTATTAGCGCAAATATTAGTTGCTACGAACGAATCAAACCTGATAACAATTACGGATTGAAGTTCAATTCTAGCGATAGACATGTAAAACCTTTAGGTGATCAGGCTAGAAAATATAAAAACACATCATAATTAAATAGACAGAATAATGCATAAAGCTTGACAAAATTAATAGAAAATGACCACGGGAAATAATCAGAATATAACTGAGGCATAAGGTTTCAACATCCCCAAACTGGAAATAAATAAAACTACTCACACATGTTATTTATATAATTATAAAATATTGAATAAATCATAGTTTATAGCTAAAGAATACATAACAAAAATAAAAATAAAAAATCATTCGATCCTTTCACCTCCTGGCTCGAATCATGCCTGCTCCTGTACCTCTGTTTCCAAAGCCAACCTTTATGCTCATATTCTGCCATCCAAATTCACCTTTATGCTTCTCTTAAAGTTGGTGTATGTTTGGTAAGTACAATAAGCTAGCTTATAGCTTATTTAAATAGCACATACGCTTCATGTATTTAAAATAAGTCTTGTTTGATTGCATAGGCTTATTTGAAAGTCTGAACTTACTCAGATATTTCTATTACAAGCATTTGAAATAAGCTCATGGAGATTTTTGATTTTATTCCTTTTTAACCCTTTTTTTTTTTTTTGGAATACTACACTATTTTTTTTAATTAGGTATTTGGGAATCTTCTCTTTTCTTTCATCACTTTATTAATTATTATTTGAATATCTATACTTATTTTAGTACGCATAATTAATTAGTTAATTAATAATTTATTTATTTATTATTATTTTATTATTATTATTTTATTATTATTATTATTATTCTAGTTTGACTCTATAAATTGGTTTACAATAGAAAGAAAGAAAAAAAAACTTCTCCCCAACCCATTAAAAAAAAGTTTTGTGCAATTATTGAAAACTAGCATATTAATTCGACGAGATTGGTAATAGAAACAACAATAATATAACACAAACACTATTATTTTAAACATGTACTTTTATGTTTTTTAGCTAGTTTATCAGCTAAAATTGTCAATATTTTTATTTACATCAGCTAGTTTTTCAGCTATCAGTCATTAGCTATCATCTATCAGCTCTCAACTAATTTATCAGTCATCAACTAGTTTTTCAACTTTATCCGCCAAACATAGCCTTAGCCTTCTATACATTATTAGGTTGGTCTTAAGAACAACCATTGCCAATTGGGCCTAATATGAAAGTTGGGCAAAATTAATTACAATAGGACTTTCTTTACTTGATTGATTTGATCTCTTCAAAAACTGGGATGATGCAGGTTGGTATGAATGATTCAATGTTTTTCCTCTAGTTGCAATGAATACTCTTATAAAAACATCAAATTAAACATAAAACACCACATGAGAGTACATTACAAATAAATAGACAGGTAGGAAAATATATAAGTGCGACACAATTAAACACATAAAAGTATAATTTGCCGCAAATTTCCCGATTTACCAATAAGATTCATGAAATTCAACCAATAACTTTATCACTGAATCGTTATGTTGCGAATCTGCAATAACCAATGACAAATTAAATGTGTATTTCCACAAGTGCATAATCGACATATGACTAATATATTCATGCGAAAGATTCTTGAATTGATTATAATAAGCGGTGACTGTTGATTGCCCTCAGAAATCGAACAAAACAATTTATCAAGAGGAAAAACCCTTGGGCCATCACTTTTAACATAACGAACCTTTAATTCACCCCAAATTTCTTGAACAGTAGTAAAGTACAACAGTTCTTGATGAATATCCTTCCAAATATAATTCAAGATCCAGGAAAGAACAAGATTATTTGCTCGCTTTTGGTAGTATAAAACAGGGTACCAGACCGCAATGATATTTTCACAGAACTATCAATGAAACATGATTTATTTTACACATTAAGTGTCATTGATAATCAAACGATTCAAGGAAATGTAATTCTCACATGTGAATGGTTTATAAACGATCACCACTCCAGGACTATCACTTGGGTACAAATAGAAAGGAGAATTGAAGTCATCCAAAGGATTGATCGCATGCACCATGGACAAAGAATTTGGGTTTGCCATTTTTAATGAAGAATGAAGACGAATATCTGATCAATATTCGTGAGCTAATCGCGAGATACGAGAGAGCAACAAAAACATAAGATGTAAACTACTAATGCCATGTTATAATTTAGAATGCATGGCATGCGAAGATGATTATGTATTGAATTTGGAAATAAAAATAAGAAGAGAAAATTGTATATACTAATGTTGATCTTGAGAGAGTTACGATAGATCGCAAAATCGGTGTTTCTGAAGAATATGTGTTGCTATATACATATATGTTGATGTGCATGTTATACATCTTATCTGATGTATATATAATAATCCTCAATTCAACAACCCGCGTCTTGTATATTCATCATATGTACGTCTTGTATATTCATCATATGTACTATAACTTATATACTCATTATCCGTCTCTTGTATATTTATGGGGTTGATGCACCCAAATCCATAATATACTAACATTTTGATATGTTTCCTATTGTTTTGATTTGATACTATTATAGTTGTCCGAAGATTAACTTGATACCTCACACAATAACTTTTCAGCACAAAAGTTTATTTCCAACGAATAAATTGATGAAACTGAAAATACCAAAAAAAGTTGTGATATCATTTTGTATTTAAAATTCATATAAGACCAAAATACTAATCTCAAAAGTAATCACCGAGGTAACAATTTGACATATTTTTATTATAGAGGTTTTGGAAATAAGGGAAAATACTAAAGGTATTTTAATAAAGGAGAATAATATATTTTTTTATAGTGTGAGTTATAAGATAAAAATATAATGATTAAAGTAGATATAATATAAAAATAGAGAAATAATGATCAGTACTTAGGTGAGTGAGGGAATAATACAATTTAAGAAAAAAAAAAAAAAGACTAATAATTGAATAGTTTGTTGTCCAAAATATACTTAATTGGTGAGAGGAAACAAATAAAAGTAACTTAAAAATATAACTTTTGAAATATTAGAATAAATAAATTAAAAGATTCCAAATAAAAAGATGTCCAATTCTCCCAAAATTTGGCAATTTTTCCTTTTGTAGCATATGAATATCGTGTTCCCAAAAAAAGGTAGCAGTTGTCAAATACACCATAAAAAAAAAAATATTTTTGTCAAATATTTCAAAAAATTATACAAATTGTCAAATAATTAATTTTAAATATAAAATTACAAGGTTATCCCTATTAAATAATATTAATATAAATAACCACAAACACCCCATCCCTTGCCTGCTCGGCCGTCGTTGTCGGCGCCGACAGTGACTTTTCCGATGAAAACCCACCGAAAATAATTCGGAGAGATTTTATTTTGGCCCAAAAAAACATAATATATTTTTTTTTTACTTTTTTGGACATAAAATAAGAAATTTTCTTACATTTTCAGATATAAAGTAAGAAATTTTTACTTTTTTTAGACATAAAGTAATAAATTTTTTTGTTTGATTGAGGAAATAAAATAAAAAATTCTATTATCTTTTCGGACAAAAAGCAATAAATCTAAGTATAAAATAAGGAATTATCTTACTTTTTCGCACATAAAGTAAAGAATTTCACTATAAAGAGATTTAGTCTTACTTTTTCGGATATAAAGTAATAATTTTTCTTGCTAGTAAGAAATTTTCTCACATTTTTGGATATAAAGTAATAAATCTCAATTTCAAATAAGAAACGATATATTGTTATATTAAATAAGAAATACATAACAAAAATTTGATATCAAGTAAGATTATTTTATCTCTCTCTCTCTTTTTTTAACAAAAAAAAAATGTAAGAAAGAAATATTTGCAATCAAGTAAATAATTTTTGTCATCACATAGAAAAACCTCAAACACTAAATAATAAATTATTGGACATATATTAAGAAATTCTTGAATATATAATAAGAAATTTGGACATATTGTAAAAAATATTTTTGCCCATAAGTATTTTTTAAAAGTTGCCAAAAATATTTTCCGACGTATGCTGGGTAGGCAGCAATCAACCCTAGTGCCTAATATATTAATATTATTATTAATTTATTGAATAGTAAGAGTGTTGTGATTTTCATATCGCAATTTAAGATTATTTGATAAAAACAAAAAATTATTTAATTTAAAATTTAATATAAAATTGAATATATGACTAAATCTGTAAATAACCCTATTTGAAAATTACTTAACAGTCTTAAAGAAAAAAAAAAAGAACATGTGAAATTTGTGCGATGCAGTGGGGCAGCTATTGCAAAGAACTGCAGGAGCAGCAACCGTGGGGATCATTGAGGAGTGCGTAGTGCGTACCTGCCGCCCGGCGATGGAAGCGATGCTGTGAATCTCTCCCTCTCTCTGGAATCAATGCCCTTATTATTCCATTCTCTCTTCTCCTTCAATCCATCCCCCTCCTCTATCTGTATATACACTCACATTCTCTCTCTATACCAACACATACATTCATTTTCACCTGTTGTATCTACCATCTTTTTTATACTATTTTATACTTCGAAATGCTTAGTTTAGAGCATTACATCGGAAGTTTGGTCAAGGTTAACGATGATCTAGGGAGGAATAGTCTGCACCCGATGGGAGGATTGTTTCTAGAGGAATCGGCTCCGATGTCATTAGTTTCAATGATTTCTCCGAAGAAGAGCCATCTCCGATCGAGTGTTCGGTGTTCTTCTTGGAGGATTCGCCGGAGGGGATTGATCGGAGGCGGCGAGCGGCGGCGGCGGAGAGGAGGATTCTTATCGGTGACGCTGTCGTCGATTAACGATGATGGTGACGGTGGTGAAGGGAGCTGCGCCGGTGAGCTGTCAGTGAGTGGTGTTTTGGGGAATGTGGGGGAAAAGAGTGAGGCGAGTGTAAATGAGGGCGAGAGTGAAACGGTGGCGTTTAAGGAGTTAGCGAGGGAGGAGGAGAAGAGGGGAGTAATAAGAAGAGGCGGTGTGGGCACTTTGAACACCGCTAAGCATCTCTGGGCGGGTGCTGTTGCTGCCATGGTCTCCAGGTCTGTTCTTATGCGTGTTTAATTCTCTCTCTCTATTTACTATATGGTATGTAAATATCTGAATGATATTTTTTCTTTTCGTTGCTGGTTGGGTGATAGTATTTACTATGAGAAAATGATTTGTGTTGAGTTAATTAATTGTTCACTGTAATAGTAAGAAAAATGAAGAGTATTTGCACAAGCTTAAATATTGCACAGAGGTTGCCCCAGCTACAAACCTAGTAATTGGACGGACATAGAAAGCTAACACAAATGCAATATGTGCTTGATGTTGTACCATTTCTGGTAGAAATCATATCCAACACACTGTAAGAGTACTAACATAGAATGCTTTCATTGATGATAAGATTTAGAAAAATATATTTTGCTCGTTGGAGTATGAAATAATTTCCTAGAACTATTTCTGTTAGCACACTGTTTTTTTGGTTCTGAAGATGATCTTTGCTGTAATCGATTTGACATTTATTTATTATTCACTATAAGGTTCACGATGGTTTTGCAAATGCACCTTGTGCTCAGCCATTTTTCCAAAACTGAAAACAGGCGCTTATTATTTAGCTTTTGACAATATGGATGTTAATTAATTGTACTATTTTTCAGACTATACCCGCAGCCTGATCCTTTTCAGATTTAATTTTTAGTTTTATTTATTAATCTTTTTATTCATAGACAGTATATAAAAATTCTCGTGAAAAATTAAGGAGAAACTTTGCACAGAGCAGATTTAAACTAAACTAATTACAGAAGAGTGTTAAACGTGTTGTTCCCGTTAGCTAACAGTGACATTGCAAGCTCAGTTCAGCTTATATTTGAAAGCGAATGCATGTAACAGACTAACTTAAGCTGGGTGATGATGGTTAATTCATGTAACATACGTAGTAAATGCTGCACACAGTGATATACTTAACTTTCTTTGAACCAGAACTTTTGTTGCACCATTGGAGAGATTAAAGCTGGAATATATGGTCCGTGGCGAACAAAGGAGATTATTTGAGCTCATTAAATCAATAGCAGCTTCTCAAGGACTGAGAGGATTCTGGAAAGGGAATTTTGTCAATATGTTACGAACAGCGCCATTTAAGGCTATCAACTTTTATGCTTATGATACATATAGAAATCAACTGCTGAAAATGTCTGGCAATGACGAGACTACAAATTTTGAAAGGTTCATTGCGGGTGCTGCAGCTGGAATTACTGCTACAGTTCTCTGTATACCTATGGACACTGTAAGTGATATTTAAGTATTCTGTTTTATTTCAACTAATGGCTTGAGTAAGATATATAATTCCCGAAGATGATTTTCTTGCTTCTCTGGATGGTCCATAAGCTTAAGATCACCGTAGACTTTCAGCGTGACACGGTTTGAAGTCATTAATGTCAAAACTCGCTACACTCTGCGTGACTATAATAAGTGTCCATTTATTTACTACTACTAAGACAGAAGTCTTTGGATTTTTAGAGGTGGTTCCAATTCTATTAGAAATCACAAACATTTGCGTTATATTTGTAATATATTATGGATGACCATATACTATGGTGGCTGCCATTGTCTTGTGACTTTCATATAGCTTCAATCGGTATTACGAGAGTCTGAGATCATATCAAATAAGATTAATCTAAATGGCTGCTGTTTTGCATATATTCCGTGTAGGATTTGCACACATGTCCATTTATTAGTTTATCATAGCGATTCTTCTTTAAACTTTGACATTATAATTAAAATTTTCCTTATCATTGCCATATCCATGGCGAATTAATTATTCATTGCATTTGGATAGAATATAACATACAAGTGGTAAAAAATTGGGTTAATTGCAAAGAGTACCCTTGAGGGTTGACCTAATTAGAAAAAAAAACCCAGATAACTTTCACCATTACAAAAAAAATACCCCTGAGATTTTATATTGTCTTACTGTTACCCCATTCATAAGGAAACCCATTTCAAAACCCGCATTCTCATTTATTAAAATATTACAGTTTCCCATTAATTTTATCATTCAATCAAACGTCATGGGTATTTTTGTAAATTTGAAAGTTAGCCGAGTATTATTGTAATTAGGTCAAACCTCAAGTGTACTTTTGTAATTATCCCTAAATATTGTTTGGAGATAATTCCTTTCTCCTAATGTTTCAGATCAGGACAGTCATGGTAGCACCTGGAGGCGAAGCCTTGGGTGGATTAGTTGGCACTTTTCGTCACATGATCCAAACCGAAGGGTTTCTCTCTCTGTACAAGGGCTTAGTTCCCTCGATTATTAGCATGGCCCCATCTGGTGCTGTTTTCTACGGAGTTTATGATATATTAAAGTCGGCATATCTGCATTCCCCGCAAGGAAGAGAAAGGCTTCGATATATGAAGCATCAGGGTGGCGAGTTGAATGCTTTGGAACAACTCGAGTTGGGTACCACCAGAACTTTAGTGTACGGAGCGATTGCTGGAGCTTGTGCTGAAGCTGCTACGTACCCATTTGAAGTCGTGAGAAGACAGCTTCAAATGCAAGTACGGGCCACAAAGATGGGTGCGTTACAAACTTGTTTGAAGATAGTCGAGCAAGGTGGTATTCCAGCACTCTATGCAGGGTTAATCCCGAGTTTATTACAGGTACGAACCAGTTGTTTATTTATTTTAATTTTTGTTTAGAGATAAAATTTGAAGCGTTTTTGCATATAACGTTTTGTGGCTTTCTATTTAGAAATTAAAGTGATGGTCTAAAATTATTTACATGTAAATTCCCAGAATTTTGAATGGATAACGCAATAAAAGCTTGATATAACGGTAAATTATCACATACACCTGGGTGTATGTAGGTAAATACTCCCAGGAGTATCAAAATTGTGACGAACATTTAGCAGTAAAATAGTGACGAACATTTAGCATTAAAGTGATGAGCATTTATCAGAAAACTAATATAAAAAGTAATGAATCTCTAGAAACTGAACATATGACCACATTTTAGTGTTTGTTTCGATATTCTTAGAAAAAATAAGGTTAAACTGTGTAAAAAGTGATGAACATTTAGTGAAGAACAGTTAGCATGATAGTGATGGACATCTAGCATTAATGATGAACATATATCAGAAAGAAGCTTGAGAGAATATGGGTACCTACACCCGAGTGTAGGGTATAATGGCTGTAATATAATCTGTTGGCCAATTTATTAGACTTCTCGATGGGTTTCTTTGGGCCTTCTGGACAGCAGCAAAGTAAGCCCAGTTTGCAATAATCTAAGCATTTTTATTTTTATTTTTATGTTTTATTGATAATATATAGTTGTGACATAGATAAAATACTCTCTTCATCTTCACTATAGAAAATTAAGATGAAACCAAGACTAGGATTATGTTTGCCTAAGGGCATCATGTATAATTTTACACCTGAATTTGTTGACCATATCATCATTTTATAGAAGAAGAAAAACAGAAGAGCAAAAGAGCAGATGGCATCATAGATGTAAATTTATTGGGCAGTAATTAAAGTAGTTGCAATAAGGGAGTTTTTTCAGTCTAATGATCATTAGTTGAACTAAATGCCATCACAATTTTACGATGTTAAGATTGATTTACGTGTTTCGATATTTCAGGTTTTGCCATCAGCTGCCATTAGTTACTTGGTCTATGAGTTCATGAAGATAGTTCTGAAAGTGGAATAAAATTTAAGAGCTAAATGATAATCTCCTCCAGAGCACATGTGGAACACGTGTGTTAATTGATTGACACTGACAGCTGGGGATGCTCTCGCTCGAGGGCAAATTTGACGACACTTCGTTATGGTCTCTTGTTAGTTGGTAGCCTGCAAATGAATGTTGGGGTGTTGGGGATTGTTTACATCTTTATACGTAGCCTCACGTGTAGTTTTTTTTGATTTATCTTGTTTCTACTGAACTTGAAGGATAAAGGTTTTCAAATTACCTGCTTTATTCCATCTCTTGTTAATTGTCTTTAATGCAAATTTGGCTCATCTTTAAGTTGCTTGTTCTCCTGCTGAGATTGTTTGATACTCCTGACCTTAACAATTCACAGAAGGCATTTAAGTGGGACCTTTCTTGAATTGCTTCTCAGAACCAATGAACAGTTGAAATTATATTTTATCCAAAATAAACTCTCTTGCTCGGTAATGTCTCTGTGTCTGGTTTCATAATTTCCCATATTTATGTGCACTTAGTACTTACTCATATGAAAAATACCCAAATTACCATTATACCTCTAAATATCTAGAGTTAATAGGGAAACAGACTAGGTCCGTGAACCTAGCTCCCAATAGCTACTAGACCCGGATCTTGAGTTGGGTCGACTTATCAATCTCAGTCATTGATCAAAGTTAGTACAAAAGTCACCTTCGTATCCCGAATTTTTTTCGTGTGGCATTTAATGTATTATGACGACACATCTTTTCCTCATTCTTCGCTTTCTAACTTTCTATTTACTTGATAAGCCTGTTTCTGATTTAAGTATGAAGGTATCATAGATAAGAGAGTTAGAGCTGTAGCTATGAGTGTTACAGATGGTCTGATGAGAGGAATAGAAGTTAGCCTTGACCGGACTTTCTTATTCTTCTTTTTTAGGGTTTCATACAATGAGTTAGTACAGGGAGAGACCGCTCGACCCTTACAGATGAGCTGACAAGGTCGGGGGCGGCTCTGTATGAGGCTCGTACTGCAGGGCAAGACGAGCAACCGAAACGATTCTGGAGCATCCTCAGGATTGGGTATTGTTCCTCCAATGATCGTAGTACCAAGTACTTCTTGGCGAAGTATCCCTATCTAACCTAATGAATTCTCTTTTATAAGCTTTTTTTTTTTTTTTTAATTAAAGTATCTCACCTCACTCAATGTGAAATAATATTCCATACCTCCTACCTCAACTAACAATGTTAATTACATTTTTTTATTACTTAATCAGTTACATTCTACTGTTTGACGTGATTTGCACGTAGAGCTTGACAAATTTATGTTCTTACATCAACTGAAATCAGTGCCACTACTTATGATTTTAATTCTTTTCTCAAAGTTTTTTTTTAAAAATAGAACATATGAATTATAATTAGTATATGGCTTTGTTTTTCTTTTTTTTCCTTTTGCCATTTCACCGTAACCAAAATATTTTCTAACCATTTTTTTTTATCTTTTTTTAAAATCAAATGGCACAAAACATATTTTTGAAAAATGATTGAATTTTTATTTTGTATTTTTTTTTCTAGTTTTATATGGTTAGTGTTGATGCGATCGAAAAGATTAGCTTATCAAGAAAAAAGTCGCTGAGTTTCGAATGCCTTTTTCAATATGAGCAACCTACAAAACAAAACCCTAGTCGGACAGTTCCGACGTAGGCCCTCCGATATTTAAGTCAGTAACTTTATACAGTGATAAACGAGAGCTCATAAAGTAGGAACAAATCAACTTAAGATAGGCATGTGACTTCTTTATATAAACAAGAGAAGTGTTCCCAATGTAGGATTTCTGTCTCCTTTTCATATCATAATTTCATAAACAATCCACCGAGTTAGAATTAGAATTTCTCATTTATAATAAGTTACCATAATTATTAGAACTCTTGTATTTTGTTAAGTTAGCATAATAATCATGAGTCAATAACTATCTCATACCCTCAACCCGTCGGGCCCATGCCATAACCGTAAAGCCCAGTTCTCCCAGCCAATCTAATTTAGAGACATAATATCATTTCATCCTATAAAAGTTCAATAATTACTTTAAAGAGTTCATCTTCTTGGCTTAACTCAACGTGAATGTCGACTTGGATATTTGATTCATATCAAATGTAAACCTCATGGGTAGTTCTTTTGAATAACTAATGGCAAGTGTTTCTATTTTACTCTTGCCTATTTACAAAACTGATGCGACCAAAAAGATTGGTGCTTCAAGAATATGAGGTACTGAACTGAAATATGAAATCAGTAAGCTAAATAGCTTCAAATAACATCACAGTGACCTGATTGATCTTCAAGAGCCTCCTGGCGACCTGATCGATCCTGCAAAATAAAACCTAAGCCAAGGCGGTGGATGGCCCCGGTGTAGGCCCTCCGATACTTAAGTTAGCGAGTGCGAGAGAGATTCGAGAGTTCAAAACGTAGGATCAAATCAATTTAAAGAAAAGAGTGAGTCCTGAGTCCTCTTTAAACCATAATTTACCGGGACCCCACAAGACAACCCATATTAGCCAGTTAAGGCCCAATAACCATGAGGCCTAACACTCAACGCCGAGCTACCACTCAACACCGAGCTGGTATAATAGTACCTGCATCATAAGAGCTCGCCTCTCCAAAAGAATAGCTCCTAAAAGAGTGGTCACTATAAATCCATAAATCCATCCATAATAATTAGAGATGAGATAATTATTCGTAAAGAGAAAATAACATCTGCTCCATAATAATTAGAGATGAGAGAATTATTCGTAAAAAGTGAATAACATCCGCTCCATGATCCATGATACAGAGAGAGAGAGAGAGAGAGCCTGAGATGAGATGATAAGCTTGTGAAATAAGGGCCTGAATCCCCTATTTATAATAGGACTCCTTCATAGGGTGGGACTAAATATCCTAATTATACCCAATCTCCATAATTAGGAAATATTCTCATATTAGAATTCTTACTTCCCATAATTTCATAATAATCATAAACCATATTACCATATACGCCAGGACCTAGAACCTTCCATCCTTTCGTTACTTTCTTTCCATATATAACCAAGTTGACATTTTGTGTCCTATCATTAACCCAAGAACCTCAATGTCAATATGTTCATTGTTCCACTTTTGCAACATTCGTGCAGTATTTCATTGTTGTCTCAGTTTTGGTAATAGAATATTTGATAAACATTCTTACTACCAGTAAGCAAGAACTAAACTAATAAGTTGTTGTTTCGCTCTGAATATTACACCAGGAACTCCTTCTCCTTCCTTGACAGTATTCCAACCTGCTCCAACAAAATTGCATTAGAAAGGACCGTCGAGGGTTTTATGGTGGAAACCTCTCCGATACTTAAGTCAGTTAAGCGTTTTAAATTGGGATAAGAAAAATCAGGAGAAGAGTGCTTAGAAATGTCATACCTGTCCCAGCCTTGGGGGCTAGGATATTTATAGCTTTCTCCAAGTGGGATCTTTCCGAGATCCCACAAACAAACCTCTCGAATCTTGGGCCGTTACTCAGGCTGACCTGACCAAGAAGCCTCCGTAAAGAACAGGTCAGTCCAAGTTCTGCAAGTCCCTGACTTGATCTCGCGAAACCTTATCCAAGGCTTCAAATCAGGTCGGGACAATTCCCATCAAGTTATAGGCTCATTCTTTGTCTCATCTTTCTACTCCCTGACATGAACAGGATAGACCCTTCTTGATTTAAGCACCCAGGTCATGATCAATCCTCTTAAGTCACGCATCCAACTCGTCCCACTTTTCCTTTCCTCCAGGGATAAAGTAGCAACTCAGGTCATCCCAACCATTTTTATCGAGTTATTCTCCTATGCCTCTCGATCTTCCCAGGCCGGGCACATTTAGGTCATACCAACTAGTCCCCCCCCCCCCCAAGTGGTTGGGATGAACAACTTAGGGTTTTACTTCAGGCAGTTGAGATCTTCAACACGTCTTTTCAAATTCCTTGTTCTGTCATGCACGAATCCCGCTGAATCCGCCTCTTAAACAAGGTCGTATCCTTAAGGATGATCTGTATCGTCTCATATTCCAACAATGGTTGAGCTCCCTAATACGTCCCCTCAAATACTGTACCTTCTGACACACATTAAATGCACGAATCCCATCAAATCCCCCATTTTCTTTTTTCTTTTTTCTTTTTTTTAAAAGCTTATTTTCAAAACTTATCTTTTCTTATTCTCCCACGATTCACTTTTCCATTCTCATTTTTCCCATTCATTTTTCAAGCAGTTGTTTTCTCTAGCTCGCAGCTTCCTCCCTTTCTCCAAGAACTTTTTCCAGTCTCCTTCAAAGATAGGTATTTTCCGATCTCCAACTTTTTCCTATTATGTCTACTCAATCATCTTCTTCCTATTATACTCACCTGAACTCGACTCCTTCCTTGCCTGCAACATCCCTCTCTTCCCCAAGTACCTCCAGCAAATGGCTTTCTCTTATTCAGGGACACCCCAATAATAGTGTTTCTATTCTTAGCGACAAGACAGTGGAAGGGTTGAGATCGAGATTTCAATTCCCTGCAGAATTTTCGTTAGTTAACCCAGGCATAGGTGAGAGAGCTTACCAACCACGGGCGGTCACTTGACCTTTTTTGTTAATCAATTCCAGGCGGGGCTGCGTCTCCCCGTCAACCCCCTTATATTAGAGATTGCTCGTATGTACAGAATCCTAGTACACCAATTCGTCTCAAACTCCTTTAGGATAATCATAGGTTATAACTTAGCCATGCGATATGCTGGACTAACTCCCACAGCCCAAACATTCTACTCACTATTTCAGGCTAAGATTTCTTCCTCCTGTTACTTTTACTTATGCGCTCGTCCCGGCATCCGTTTCTTAACCGACAGTCCTTTCTCCAACAAGGCTTGGAGGAAGAAATTCTTCTTTGTACACTGCTCTGGCGATTAGGGCTTTTCCCCCAAGTCCATTGACAAGCTCCCACCTCAGGCCCATCTATCCGTGGGAGACAGGTCTCCCCGAAAAAAACTATCTCAACCTTAAACGAAAATGTCTTTCATTTGACCAAACTTCTCCTCTCTTTTGTTCTGGATTCTTCAATTCCAGAAAAGAGACGGGTCCTTTGACCCCCGAGATTGGTACATAAAAGAAAATCACCCTACTTTTTATTCTTCTCTTCTCACTCACCTAGTAAAGCAATTTAGCATTTAATCTGTTATTTACATTACTTTGCAGCCACCATGATGCGAAAACTGCCGGAGGCTCAACAAACTACTGCGATACCTGAGAAGAGATCCGCAGGAGAACTGACTACCGGATCCACGGAGGCTTCTCAGCCAACGCGGTCTGGTCTGTAGGAGGTGTCTACCCAACCGGAGGTGGTTTGATAGTTCAGTCCGATTCGGGGGAAGAACAAGCGCGTCTTTCCCGAAAATGGGCCAGGTCGGGAAAGGAGGTGGCTGCCCCAGGAGACAAAGTGGTTAATTCCAATGCCACTTTGTTCACTAATACCATTGTTCTGAACTGCTCTGGAGCATTGGCCGTTCAGCTCATTCAAGGCCAATGCCCGACATCGGACCGGAAGACTCTGGAGAAGTGGACTGACCCAGAATTGATCGAATCGCTCTACCAAGGCGAGGCTAGGGTAGTTATTTCTCTCTTCCATCCCCTTTGTACATATTTTACTATGTTCATACTGTTATTATCAATCCTATTACTTCTCATCAGGCCGCGAAAAAGAGGTCCATTATGGTTTCCCTCGCTAGGGGTTCCTTGATGAATGCGGATCTGGTTAAGGAGCATAACCTTCTGAAAGAAAAAGAGAAGAGATTGATGACGCTCTGCAAGGAGAAAGGGGCTAAGCTGAAGAAGATCAAGGCAGAGTTGTTAACTGTCAGGGAGGGAGAGAAAGAGGCCCGAGCCGAGGTGTCAAACAAAGTCGACGTAGCTCTAGCAAGGGGTCGGGCAGAGGGGAGAACTGAATTTCTTAATTCAGAGGATGGGCTCCGGCTCATCCAGCAACGAGGGAGGCCACTCAACAGGCCTTCTTTGAATCGATGGATCTCTACAAAATCCTCGTGCCTGAGGCCATAATATATTTCCATCTCGGCTTGGACGCTTATGATAAATGGTCCAAGGAGAACCCCTCAACTCCTTACGATTGGAGTCAGCCCATCCAGGGAAACCCCGAGCCTACAAGCTTCTCCTACTCTGCCGAAGGGGACCGCCTTCACCAGTTTGGAGCCCCCGAATTTGCCGAACATGTTCTCAAGCTCTTTCATGCTCCCGCCTCTGGTCCCTCTCCTCACCCAGACCAGGGTGTGACTTTGGCCCTGCCTACCTCTATTCCTTCCCCCACCTTCGCTGGTCTGGGTGAGTTACCTAGTGGGGTATCACCCAACGAATTTCCTGAAGAGGATGCCGTGGAGCAGCTGACGAGAGATCTGGATGCTGAAGACTGATGTTGTAGGCTAGGCTGGCCTAATTTGTGTGTTGTTTTTTGATTTTGCATCATGACTGTTCTGTACTTTAAATAATTATTGTCGTTTTGTAACTTTAGGGTTTCCTTGTTTTCAGGAAACCCTAGTACTATTTTTATGGATCACGTGCTCTGGTTTCTTTATATATGTATTCTCCCCATTATGCATTTCATTATGGCTCCCTTATCTCTGATCGGAGAGGTAGAAACTCTAAAAAAGAAAAACCTTTCCTTTTTAATGAAAACTTTCAGCTTTCTGAGGAGAACGCTCAACTTCGCGAGAAATTCTCTCAATTGCGTAAAATCTTGGAGCGGAAGAGGCAGGAAAAACGTCACTAAAAATGGGAATGGGTGGAGCTCCGCCAGCTCAACCATCAACTTCATGAGGAAAGAGCTGATTTGCTTGAATCAGTATGCTGGTTGATCACCGCAGTCGGCGAAGCTCACTCTGCAACCGAATAAGCCGATAGGTATCGTCAACGCCCTCACGAGACTGAGGGCGAGCTGTGGCGTATCCAACGCATCTTATCTTTTGATAGGAGGATTTCGTCATCTCATCCATAGTGTTTTCATAGTTTAAGCTGGTGTATTTCTATGTTCTGCAATTTTCTGCAAACCTGTCTTCTTCAATGTAGTTGTAATCAAATCTGCTGGGTTTTAATAAAATTTTGGTATGCTTTTGAATATTTTTGTTCTTGACTGTTCTTGTAGTATGCATTTCTCCTGGCCAAACTAGGCTCGAATACTCGTCTCTTGATACCTTAGTTTGATGCTCTTAATATTTTTATTGGCTAATTGAAAAGGCTCGTGTCCTTTATCGATGATCAGACTAGGTTTATGGCTCATGCCCTTAGCTGATGAGTTAGGCTAGGGGTGTTCATCCCTTATCCGACTCGGGCGTTAATAATTTTCTACATAACCAGGTCAGGCCTTTCAAGGTAGTCGCTCTTTAGCCCGTCAGGGCTAGAAATTCTCTTAACGATCAGGTCAGGACTCATGGGGCATCCACCCTTAGCCAATCAGGGCTAAAGTTTGGCTGACAATCAGGTCAGGATTTTTGGGACCTCCGCCCTTAGCCAATCAGGACTAAAGTTCTCGCTGACAATCAGGTCAGGAATTTTGGGGCATCCGCCCTTAGCCAATCAGGGCTTAAAGTTTTGCTGACCATCAGGTCAAGATTTTTGGGGCATCTGCCCTTAGCCAATCAGGGCTAATTCACTTACAATCAGGTCAAGTTGTAATAAAATATAGATAAATTCGAACCACTATATTATATAAATAAGTTTCATGCAATAATCTTACACATAATACTTTTGTAGGGTTGTTACATTCGATGCTCGGGGTACAACGACTCCATCCCATCTGTTCCAATTCGTAAGCCCCCCCTGCAAGAACTTTCGTGACCTTATATGGTCCTTTCTAAGTGGCATCTAGCTTTCCCTTGGTCCTCCCCAAGTCAGCTCTACGTAAGACCAGGTCTCCTATCCGGAAGTACCTCTTTGCTACCGATTTATTATAGGTCACTCTGATTCGTCCCCTCATGTGCTCCATTCTTACTGCCGCTCTTTCTCTCTTTTCCTCAATCAAATCCAGCGCGTTCTGCATCAACAGCTCATTCTAGTTTACATCAAAGCTCTGTATTTGATGGGCCTCCATGCTTATTTCCGTGGGAATTATGGCATCCATGCCATATACTAGGCTAAATGGGGTTTCTTCCGTGCTTTCCTTGGGGTTGGTTCGATAAGCTCATAGAATCGAACTAAGCTCCTCTACCCATTTGCCTACCAACTTTCTAAACGTGCCTTAATCCCCTGAAACAGGATTCGATTGGTCACCTCGACCTGGCCATTTGCTTGAGGGTGGTATACAGATGTGAAATGTTGGTTTATTTTCATCTTAATGCACCAGGCTTGAATTCAAGCTCCCATGAACTGCGTGTCATTATCTGACACCAGGATTCTCGGGACTCCAAACCGGCACATTACATTCTTCAATAAGAAACCCATCACTGCCTTTTCCGTTACTTTCGCTAAGGCTGTAGCCTCTACCCACTCACTGAAAGAGTCAATGGCCACGATCAGGAATTTCTTCTGGGCGGGAGCTGTGGAAAAAGGTCCAACCAGGTCTATCCCCCACTTGGCAAAGGGGCAGGGAGAGATCATTGTCATGAGCTCTTCTGTAGGCCGATGCACCAGTGGTGAGTTCTTCTGGCACTTGTTACATCTCCTGACAAAGTCCTCTGTCTCTTTTCTTAACTGCAGCCAAAAATAGCCCGCTCTCATGATCTTGCTTGATAGGGTTCTAGCGCCCATATGGTTGCCGCAGCAACCTTCGTGAATTTCCTTGAGAACATGGGCACCTTCTTTTGGGCTTAAGCACTTCAAAAGTGGTCGTCCAAACCCTCTTCTATACAGCTCTCCCCTTATCAAGCAAAAACGAGACGACCTGATTCTTATTTTCGCTGCCTCCTTCTTGTCATCAGGTAGCTCTCCTTTTTCCAGATATACTCTAATTGGTGAGCGCCAGTCCTTCTATTCCTCTAATGCATATATCCTCTCCTCTCCAAATTCTTTGTGCGCCATCAATAAGGTGATCACTCTTTCTTGGTAGTCCGTTGCCGAGATGGCTATCTTAGCCAAGTAATCTGCTCGGCCGTTTTCTTCCCTGGAAATTTGATGGACAATCAGAGCGTCCATGGTGTTGGACAATTCGTGGAATTGAGCTAGATATTTTTGCATGTGCCATTCCCTTATTTCAAATTCTCACCTTATCTGTTTATACATAAGCTGTGAATCTACTCGTGCACATATCCGTTCTGCCCCTAATTCCTTTGCCATCTGAACTCCTTTAAGCAAGGCCTCATACTCCGCTGCATTATTGGATAAGGGATAGATCATACTCACCACGTATTTAGTGGTCACACCTTCCGGGTCTGTTAATACTATTCCTGCACCACAGCCCAAGTTGCCCACTAAGCCGTCAGTGTAGATTATCCACACTTTCTTCTCATCACTGGTCATCTCTTGCATAAAATAAGCCAATGCCTGAGCTTTGATGGCTGTTTGTGCTTCAAAATTGATGAACTTCGTCCCTGTCTGGTCTGGTACTGGTCTTTTTTTATAGGAGTCAAATCTGAGCCCCTTCTTTTTCGCTCGTACAAATTCCTTGAGGTGCCCCGCCTGCACCATCCGTTCTATCTCGTCTTTCAAATGTGTGCACTCATTTGTATCATGGCCATATTCGTTGTGATATCGACAGAATCGATCATATTTCTCCTTTCTTGGCTTCTGGGAACATGTTCTAGGCCACGTGAGGTCAGGATGTTGCTCGAATTCTTGCAGAATTTCTCCCTGAGGTGAAACCAAAGGTGTATACCTATCAAACCGAGGACAACCCGCTGCCAGATCAGTCCTGGGCTTCTTTATTAGAGTCCTATCTTCCCTATAGGGTCGTTCACTCCACTTCTCTCCATCGTCTTTTATCTTCAAGGCTTCTTCCAAGTGGATGTACTTTATTTCTCTCTCCAAAAGCTCCCCAAATTTGAGTGCTGGCTTTACCACCAACGATTGAAAGAACTCCCCCTTCCTGAGCCCTTGAGCCAAAGCAATGAACAAGATCTCCTCAGATGCTGAAGGCACTTCCAGTTTGGCACCTCTTGATATACCCGCGAAAACTTTCACCCACTTTTTGTTTCAAACTTAACAGTTCTAGTGGTATTTTTGGTATTTCCTGCAGCTAGTGAACTGGTGCAGGAAGAACTGAACTCATCAAAGCTGCTTATGGAACGGGGGGTAGTTGGCTAAACCAGAGCTGAGCCGATTTCGTGAAGGTTGTGGGGAAGACCCAGCACATGACCGCGTCAGAAAACTTGTGCAAGGTGGCTGCAATCTCAAACCGACTGAGGATCTGTTGTCCCGTTGTAATCAAAGCCCAAGGAATGGTAAAAAGTTGGGAGATCGTCCCTCATGACTGCCTCCGTAAATGGCGTACTCCGTCGTTCCTGGCCCACACCTGTACCCGCTATTTTTTGTTTCATTTCCCTGACCTCTCGTTGCAGATTTTGCATCTACTTGGTGAGGTCTGGGTTGGTTTTGCTTGAAGTTTCGCTTTCTGAAGCAGAAAAACTCTCTTCGTCATCCTGGGGGGAGCTCTGGCCATACGCTGGGCCGTCTGAGGTAGCTCCTCCAGTGGTTGGTTTACCTTGGAGGGTGGCGACGAAAGTTCGGCAAATTTCTTTTCCACCGCCACCTCTACCGCCTTGCCGCTCAGGTCAGATAATTGCCTAAAAAGGAATCATTCAGCGATCCGTCTTCTGCCTTCTGGGCTCCTCCCGGAGGGGGTTGCGCTGTGCTCGGCCTAGTTGCTTCTGATGGTCCTGCAGTCTCCGGCATGCCCGTCGGCGTAGAAGAACTTGGTGTACCACCTATCTCCGCCACCAGGTTTCGCCTGAGTCCGTCTGATGCCATACTTCCTTCTCATGTCATAGCTTCGTTCAATTTTCCCACGGATAGCGTCAATTGTTTCGACTTGAAAATTACACCAGGAACTCCTGCTCCTTCCCTGAGAGTATCTCGACTTGCTCCAACAAAAATGCGTTAGAAGGAACACCAGGGGTTTTCCGGTGGAAACCTCTCCGACGCTTAAGTCAGTTAAACGTTTTAAATCGGGATAAGCAGAATAAGGAGAAGAATGCTTAGAAATGTCATACTCTCTCAGCCTTGAGGGTTGGGATATTTATAGCTTTCTCCAAGTGGGATATTTCCGAGATCCCGCAAACAAACCCCTCGAATCTTGGGCCGTTACTCAGGCTGACCTGACCAAGAAGCCTCTGTAAAGGACAGGTCAGTCCAAGTTCTGCAAGTCCCTGACTTGATCTCGCGAAATCTTATCCAAGGCTTCAAATCAGATCGGGATAATTCTCATCAAGCTATAGGCTCGTTCTTTGTCTCATCTTTCTACTCCCTGACCTGAACAGGATAGTCCCTTCTTTAGTTAAGCACCCAGGTCAGGATCAGTTTTCTTAAGTCACGCATCCAGTTCGTCCCACTTTTCCTTTCCTTCAAGGATAAAGTAACAATTCATGTCATCCCAACCAGTTTTATCGAGTTATTCTCCTATGCCTCTTGATCTCCCTAGGCCGAGCACATTTAGCTCGAACCAGTTGGACGAAATTCAAAATATAATAAACTTCAAGAAAGAGCTATCGAGAAACCAAATCGTTAATGCTTGGGCATTAATAACAATTTGAGAGAAAAAAATTCCCACTGCGGTGACGAGCTCCATCCTAGGCCTGTGCTAGATACAATTGTTAGTGTAGAAATGTACAAAATTAACTGCTAAACAAACTTTTTTCCAAACATGAAAATGTTTGTACCCGATTCAAATGATTAAAGGAAATTGATAATTAAATAGGAGTAGGGTCCCCAATCTCAACCAAGAAGAATATTGATTTTTGTAGCAATATGAGAGTTGCTGAAATGATGTACCAAATTTTCTTTTCTACAATTACTTCCAGTCCGAAATGATAACACGATGATCATTATGCGGTGGTTATTGGAGTAAGCAGGGTCTTGAGACCGACAATTTCAAATTTGAATTCCACCCTCGGTTATACAATTTACTTAGCACATCTTATTTGGCTAAAATAAAAGTTATTGGTTCAAATTCAGTAGTTTATCAAAAATTACGAGCCTCCATTCAAAAAAGAAATTTTAATAATGGTCAGACATTGTATAATAAGATTGTAAAATCAATGTCGTTGAGACTCGATGTTGGGTTCGCTATAATCGTATGGGGCGCAGCGGATTTTAAAATCTTCGATTAAATAAAACAATATATATCAAATATATATATATATATATATATACACTAAACCCCGTAGATTTCATTAGCAATTTTAACTATCGTCATTTTCATTATTATGTATCGAATATAAATTATGATTCTTATAAAATTAAATAAATTAATACCTCTCGATTAATTCTTCAAACGACGATTGAGAGGGAATCAATTCCCAGATAAGTGGCTAACACCAAAACTTCTCGCCGTAGGGATCCAAGTGTATCCTCTCTAATCGAGTCCACATTTTGATTGCGACACCGGAAAAATTATTCTCTAGTAGAATCGTCTCGTTTTCAAATTGATTAAAGGAATACCAATTAATCCAACAATCAATAATTGATTGAGATTAATTATTGTAGATGATAAATTATCAATTAATCATCATCCACAATTGAAGACTTAAATAAAATATAAAACAAAAGAAGAATATTTTCTTCTCTGTTTTTCACAAAAGGATGGCCGCCTTCTTTTTTTTTTTTCGTCCCCTGAAAATCTTTTCAAAAGGTAAAAAGAGACTTTTGTTTTGATTCAAAATCTTGGACGGCTAGCTCTCTTTTCTATCTTATATATATATTTATATTAGATTAGTTAGGTTCAGATTAAATCTAATCTTAATTAATTAATTAATCAAATAATTAAGAAAAGAATTCTTCCACAAGTCATCCGTCTCCTTTTTAAACAAAGATTATGACTTGGTCCCAATTACCTTTTATATAAAAATTTATATCATATACAAATATATAATATAAATTAGTTTTATTTAAAATATTCAATTATTCTAGTGTGCTTCTACAATTAGGGCCCACTAGAAAATTACATGGGTTTGGATTTAAAATCCAACTAATTAATTAATCCAATTAATTAATTAATCCCATAAATTTAAAATAATTAATCCAATTGTCTAATTTAATTTATTTCTTTAATTAAGATTTCTAATCAAATTAGATTTAATTGCATAATCAAATATATAATTAAATATTTAATCCAACAATTGAATTAAATTAAAATCTCATTTAATTCATCCAAATTAATCAATTATTCCAACCATTGGAGTTATCAATCTTGAAATGTCAATAACCAAAATTATGTGTGACCCTTTTAGGTTCACGACTAACACTAGTAGTAGGCTTATAACTTTTATAAGTTTATAAATAATAATTTATTATATTAATTAATCTAATTAATTAATTCTCTCGAGATTAACTCTTTAATTTCAAGAACCTACAAATCATGACAACATCTAGCAAGCAGCATGACTACCCAGTGTTAGGTGAAATAGCAAGTAAACCTATTTCAATTGCAAGTCCATACATGTACGATCCTTTCGACAACTAGTTTCCCGATTAAATATTGGGCATGGATTTATAAGTCGAAACCCAAATGATTTAATAACTGTGATTTCATTTCAAGTTTAAGTAATTCATTTATGAATCAATATTCATCGTGCCCTGCCAAGGTCTTTGAATCACAAACTATGAAAATTCACAGGATACTCTCTTGTCCATAGACAAGTGTCGAATTCTATGTTGGCTACAGACAAACCTCCATGCATACATCGATACAATACCCAAAATACCCCTTTTATGATTGTCAGGCAATCAAAAGATAAACCTAAGTATTTCACAATGTGCACAAGGCTAACATCGTACCTCAAGTCAATGACTAATCATGTACTATTGCAATATGGAAATTCTTATTCGACAGACAAATCTTCCAGTTAAGAATTTCCACCGAGTCATGTTCAATGAACTTGTTCTCTAACAAGCACCCACATATATGCACTCGCGTCACAACGCTGATGTTAATGGAATGCAACATCCTTGTCTTACAAGCATGCATCATATGCGCAAGTCTTACTGGACTATTCAATGTCCTATATCTCGAAAAGTCTATTGACTTGGAACAAGTTTAAGACCGAAATCTTAGAGACATGTTGCATGATTGCCATCGTATGTGCAACCATATCCCATAGTTTAAATTGGTTTAAGAACTTTATCATACGTGCAATTATAATAAAAGCGAAAATATAAGATAAAGAAAGTTGCCTTTATTAATATAAATCCAATAAAATCATTATACAAGTAGAATGAAATCCAATCTAATTGGAACGTCGGGCACTCTACTCTAACAATCTCCCACTTTCCCTAGTGCTAATTGCCCATGTACTTTAGGCCCATCTTCTCAAGATGCCCGTCAAATACTTTTTGTGGTAAGGGCTTAGTCATAGGGTCTGCTACATTTTCGGCCGAAGCGACTCAATCCACCACGACGTTGCCTCTACCAATGATCTCTCTCACCAGGTGGTATCGTCTCAAGATGTGTTTGGATATTGGATGAGATCTCGGTTCTTTTGCTTGCGTTATAGCCCCGTTGTTGTCACAATAAATTATTGTTGGATCAACAGCGGACGGAACTACATCCAACCCTTGGATAAAGTTTCGCATCCAAACAGCCTCTTTTGCTGCATCTGATGCAGCAATATATTCAGCATCTGTAACAGAGTCTGGAGTCGTCTCTTGTTTGGAACTTTTCCAACTGATTGCTCCTCTATTCAAGGTGAATATATATCCAGACATTGACTTTGAGTCATCTACATCGGATTCAAAACTAGGGCCAGTGTATCCCTCTAGTTTCAATTCTCCATTGCCGTATATCAAGAATATATCCTTAGTTCTTCTCAAGTACTTAAGGATCTTCTTAACGGCGTTCCAGTGTTCAAAACCTAGATTCGACTTATATCTGCTTGGGACGCTCACAGCATGTGCGACATCAGGTCTAGTACATAGCATTTCATACATAATGCTCCCAATCGCGGATGCATAAGGTACACGAGCTATCTTTCCTCTTTCTTCAGGTGTCTTTGGAGATATAGCCCTAGAAAGTGGATCACTTCTCATTGGGAGGTATCCACGCTTGGATTCCTCCATGCTAAACTGTTTTAGCACTTTGTCTATGTACATGGATTGGGATAGTCCGATCATCTTTCGTGATCTATCTCGATAGATCTTTATCCCAAGGATAAAAGATGCTTCTCCCAAGTCCTTCTTGGAGAACTGCTTAGACAACCAAGCTCTTGTTGATTGCAACATCCCTACATCATTCCCAATGAGTAGAATGTCATCAACATAGAGTACAATAAAAGTAACTGCCCTCCCACTAACCTTCTTATAAACATATGGTTCATCCAGATTCTTATGAAAATCAAACATTTTGATTGTTTCATCAAATCGGATGTTCCAACTCCTCGAAGCCTGTTTGAGACCATAAATGGATCTCTGAAGTTTGCAAACCTGTTGCTCACTCCCACTGGATATGAAGCCCTCT